>PVHP010000558.1:0-130431 GCA_004024765.1 Zapus hudsonius
ATATATATATATATATATATATATATATATATATATATATATATATATATATTTTACTATTATGTTCAATGGGCTTCATTGTGATTCTTAAATCTGTGGGTTGATTTGTATGTTTTGGAACGCTCTTAATAATGATTACCTAAAAATACCAGTTCTACCCTATTCCCTTCTCTCCTTCCAGGACTGTAATTATATATAAATAAGAAGTTTTCACCAGATATATATAAGACCATGTATACTCTTATTTTACCTTCCCCTCTAAGCTTGATCTGGGATTCCTTCTTATGATCTATTTCTCAGAACAGAATTCTCTCTTAAGCTGGTCTACTCTACTATTACATCATCTATAATTTAAGTTTTTAAAAATGTATTTAAAAGACACAAAGACAGACAGACAGACAGACAGACACTGAAAGAAAGTGAGTATGGGTGTGTAAGGGCATTCTGCCACTGCAAATAAACTCCAAACACATGTGCCACTTTGTTCATCTGGCTTTAGGTGGCTAATGGAGAATCAAACCCATGACCATCAGGCTTTGCAATCAAGTACCTCTCCCCAGCCCTAGCTTTAAAATTTTTGATTACTAAAATTTCTAGTTTTCAAATATACAGTTTTTTCTTAAATGTGCTATGTATCTTTTATTTATTTTTATATAGCTTTTTAAAAGTAACATGTTTGGAAAGTATAGTTTCTGAACATTTTTACTTTTGTCATCTTTCTACTTTATATGCCTAATTACATTGCTATGCTAAGTATTATACTTGAACATTATCTTGTTGTCAGACACACAGTACTAGCAAGTTAACCATTGAAGTCTTTGTTCAGCATGTGGGTCTCCCAGCCACCCTGACAACGGACAGCTGAGGTGCTGTCAGTACAGCAACTGGTGTGTTTCCATAAGCCATCTCCCAGTGAGCATACCTTTAAGATGGGTTTTTCCACAGTCCCTACTATTTAAGGCCTCAGACTCCAATGTTTTATTCCCAAAAGATCAAAAGTCCTACTGAGCTTCTCATCTATGTCTTCTGGGTCACCTATTGTACTGAGCTACCAACTGCCAAATTCCTGAACACCAGACTCTTGGGCTTTTAATTTTACTTTTTATTCTTTGCCCTAGACTGTCAAATGCTTTTGGGGACACTCAGTTACTAGCACAACTTTTAAATCCTCTTGCTTCTTTGGCATGGCAGTTCTTTCATTGCCTCTTAGCTCTTTGTTACGTTAAAGAAATGCCTCCTTTCTGACAGCATTTCCAGATGTTTTTTATTGAGACAGTTGATACAAATTTACCCTAGGAATATGTATCTGTAAAAAGAAGTTGCTAAGGATTAAAAAATAGCACATGCAATAGTTTATATGCTTTTGATTTCAAGGAGGACATGACCTGAAAACCAAGGTAATTAATACAAGGTCAGGAATTCTCTCTTTTCAGATCCCTTCCATTACAAGACAGCTTTGGTATATGGTAAATTTAAGTTGTGAACTCTAAAGCTCTCAGAACTGGAAAAAATATCTAAAGAGAACTATATCAAAGCAGCAATGGAAACATCATTGTTTTGAGGCTTAAACCAGGAAGAGAAAGACTGTCAAGATTCATCTCTCACCATTCCTTGGTATGTGTGCACCAACATTTCACCATTTCCACCCTTGTCACTATCAGGCTATCTTCAAGTCTTCACTGGGTAGTTGGCTAAGACTTTAATGGTTTTGTTGGTCCAGGCAATTTTCCAAACAAAAAGGAATGGTTATTTACAATTCCTAGAAATCAAATATCATCAGTTAAATTACACTGAAATGTTAGTATAACTTTACAGAATGGAAGTCTTCATAAAGTGAATGTGTTTTGGCCAGGTGAAAAGGACTTCAGTTATAAAAGGATCTCACTGTGGTAATTTTAAACTCTTAGGTGGTCCTGCAGTGTATACTCTGAGGACAGCTTTACAGCAAGATTTCTGACACAGACCATTTATACTAGGAGCCAGACTATTTTTTCTTTCCTTGAAATTACATGGAATCAGTGGTATTCCAGTAAATTGCCCCTTTGTTAATGAAATAGATGTTATTTAGATATCCATACTAAATATCTTTCTTATACAGATCACTTTATTTTTTTCTTAAAAATTCTGTGAATAATTTAATTTAAAGCAATGTTCATGAGATTGGGTACAATAGTTGTATCTTTGAACGATTGTCACTTAATTCAATATAAGTGCCTTACTTTAGAAAAATAATCCATGTGTAGACTTTGAAAATTGAAAATTTTCCCTTGGCCCATCAAGCTTCTAATCTATCTTGCACATGTTTGGCCACTATGTGTGTGAACTTTCTGACATCCTGTGTTTTACAGGGAACTAACTATATGTGTCTGCTACAATCCCATTTTCAACAAAGGATTGTACTGTGTGTACCAAACTTCAGCTTAGTGTTATCTTACAGAGTTGGTCATTCATATAACTGAGCAATTCTCCACAGAAGGCATATGCTCAAGCCTGAGGCACTGATTCTCAAAAAATGGTCCTTTGGCTAGCATCATCAGCATCTCATGGAAACTTGTAAAAAATAAAAATTCTTAGGACCCACCCTAAACCTACTCAATCCGAGAGCAGGGTGGGCTATACCAATATGTGCTTAAACAGTCTTGTAGCAGCTCTGGTGTCAGATGAATGGATAAAAAATAACTGTAGAATTAATACATGAAGTACTGTAGAAGAGAAACTTAATCAAGTGAAGCTAAGTAGTAAGCACTTAAGGAAGAAAAATTAATAAAACTTTAAAAAGCAGGACATCACACACTTTTAACTTTGTATAGTGTACCTCAGAGGAGGTGGGGATAGGTGAGGGAGGGTTACCCATGAACTACCTATGCTGCCAAGGCTTTATCACTTTTAGTTGGGGGGCAATTTTCCAATGCTACTTTTATAACTATATCATTCTGAGTATATCAAATTTTCATACTACATTTTAAACCTAGAAAACAAAACAAAAAGGGCCATTACCTTAAGTTAAAAAATGAGAACTCTCCAAAATGTCAGAAATTATTTAACTCCTGATATGCTTATTCAGTTACAAATAAATTTAAAGACATGTAGACTGGGGAGAGGGCTCAGTGGATGAAGAACCTGCTGCTCAATCTAAGTACTTTAGTTTAATCCCCAGACTCCAGATAAAAGCCATCCCACTGAGGGAGAGACGGTTGACAGAAATAGAATAATTTCCCAGAAGTACCCAGACCAGCTAGCCTGTGTCACATGTAGCAGTGACCAACAAGAATGAGACCCTACCCTAAACAAGGTGGAGGGTGAGGACCAACTTCCAAAAGGTGTCCTCTGATTTACACATACACATTATGGCACAAGTGTGCCTGCACTCACACATGGAAAAACACAAACACACACACCAAAAGTAAAACAATAAAGTGGAGAGATGATTTTGAGGATAACAGCACTTACTACACAAGTCTGAGAGCCTGAATTGGATGCCCAGTAACCACATAAAAATCCGTGTGTGACCACGTATGCCTGGAACTACAGTCTTGGGAAAAGTGGGCAACACAGAACTGCTGGAATTCACTGATCAGTTTGATCCCCCCCCACCAAAAATAAATAAATAAAAATAATGGTAGTTCCGTGTTCAGTGAAAGACTCTATTTCAAGGAAACAATGGAGAAGAGCAATAGAGGAAACCCACTATTCACCGACACGTGTGCAGGGGCAGGTGCAGCTATACACACATGCAAAACAGAAAAAAAAACTTAAAAGGCAATTTTAATGACATGGGAAAATGCACATGCTAAAATAAGATAATGAAAAGGTATACAATAAAAGGATTAGAGGAAAATACTTCACTTAACATTTTTTTCTATTATAAGAAATGAATCCCATTAAAATCATTAAGGGTTTCAAACTATCATTAAGACATTTAATAATTCTTAAGGTATTAAAGAATATTGTCAAATCTTCTGTTCAAATGGAAAGAAAATTGTATTTTAATGAAATTTTGTTATGAGTTATATGATTCAAAATTTTTTGTTTTTCTGCCATAAAATTTTATCACTTTATAAGTATTGGTCCTGATTAAATGATTTTAGTTTTTTTATGAAGGAAACATGACTAAGAAAAATCATGACCTAAATAGGATTTCACATAAAACAAATGAAAACAACTTGAAATACAACAACTAAAAGGTATATAGTATAAAAGATACATGAGAACCTTAGTTCAGAATCTTAGCACTCATGTAAATGCTGGATATGGTGGTGGACATAAGTAATCCCAGCATTTGGGATGAACAGACAGGAGGATCCCTTGGGCAAACTAGCCAGCTAGACTAGCTGAAATAATGATCTGTTGGTGCAATGAGAAACTCTGTCTCAATAAGAAAGGTTTAAAGTGAAAGAACCACTCAACACCAATCTCTAGCCTCCACATGCATGTGCATGCATACACACACGCGCACACATACACACACGCGCACGCACGCACACACACCCATATATATATACATATATACATATATATATATACATATATATATGAAGACACATACATACACATGCAAAGAATATATAAAATATCCTTCAACTGTTCTCTGACATTTGGCAAAACAGAAGAAAGTCAAAAGTCTGCCAAGTCGGGTGTGGTGGTGAACATCTTTAATCCCAGCACTTGTGAGGCAAAGGAAGGAGGATTGCCATGAGTTCTAGGCCACCCTTAGACTATATGGTGAATCCAGGTCAGCCTGGACTAGAGTGAGACCCTAGCTCGAAGAAAAACAAAACAAAATTCTACCTTATTTTCTGTAATACTAATAAGTATCACAAAGATTAAGGCAAGAGTCAAAGGTTCATTACATACCTCTTTTTCCAATATTCTAGCTATTTCTCCTAGAGTCCGGTCCAAAGCTGAAACTTTATTATTTGCCCATGAGCCACTGTCTTGTAGTTGTTTTAGAAGATCTTTGGCTAATCGTTGAAGCCTTTAAAACAAAGTGAAAAGAAAGGATAGCATTAATTAAATTGTATAAGCTTCATTTTTAGACTGCATACACCTCATTTTCCTAAACATTTCAAGCACAGGTTGCATTCAGTATTCTATTTGAAGCCACCTCATAGAGCACATGAGGGGGAGGAAAAATGGACAATTCATAGGTTAGATCTTCATATTTAGGATCACCAATCTATTCCTTATGGCATAAAACAGAACTCAGACAGTAGAGTCCATTAACTGGAGTAATATCATCAGTTTGTGTGTCATCTTTAGAAAAGAACTTGGGGTGAGGAAAAGGTAAAAGGATGACAGAGAACATGAATGTAAAAACCTGAGCAGGGGCTGGAGATGGCTTTGTACATAAAGCACTTCCTGCACAAGCAAGAATACCAGAGTTCAGATACACAGCACCCATATAAATGCTGGGTGCATGTGGCAACCTGTCTGTAATCCCAGCACTTGGGAGGCAGAGAAGGGGTCTCCAGGCAAGTTGGCTAAGTATACTAGCCAAATTGAAGAGCTCTGATTGAGAAACCCTGCCTCAGTAAATAAAGTGGGGAGTGAAGAAAAACACCTTCAAGTCAACTTCTGGCCTCCACATACAAATATGTAGCATGTACATCCACATCTACACCCCCCACATATATATCCACATATATGTGTATATATATATACATATATATATATATATCCCCAAAAGAACCTGAGCAGGTTTTAATATTCTAACTCCTGATCCTCCTGCTTCCACCTCTTCAGCAATATCCTACCAGCGTGTGCCACCACAACTGGCTTAATATTCTAATATAATTTTTCAATACAGGTTTGGATATTATAAATATTTCAAACTCTAAAAACAATGAACTCCCTATGTTCAATTTTATACAATTTGATGTTATTTACGTAAACAATGGAGTATGTATTTGTTTTTAACCAAGAAATACCATATATTATGTATATGGTAAGATTTCTCGAATAGGAGCTGTGGTGATACTTCTTTGTAGCCCTTGCTTGGCTTTCTTGTGCCTCATGGAGTCATTTTCTCTTTTCTGCTTATTTGCTTAACCATCCAATGACAGTTGTCTGATTATCTCCCAGATATTCCTCAAATCTACTTTCCACTTCTTGTCTTACTTCAGTTTTTTAAATACGGTAGATCTCTTAGGACATAAAATAATCATATTCTTACAAATATCCTATATATTTCTTTTCTTGTTCCACTTGTTATTCCCATCAGACAAACTTCAGCAATGGAAATAATGTTTGTTTAGCACCTGCCATGGGACAGGCACCATTCTCAGTGCTTTGCATTAAATTAATTTAGTTAGTTGGCTCAATAAAGACATCTACATACCTTCTCCATTGCTGAACCTGAGGAAAGCCAGACCATGCCGAAGAGTAACTGTCTAGTGGATCATGATCTAATTAAATCTGCCTGTTCTGCTCAGGCTCTGAGCAGACTTGTTCCATCCCACTCACTAGAGAACATCAGCTTCCCCTCTTTCTTGTTTCCAAGCTCATATACTTCATAGAAAAAAAAATGGAGGCTACTGAATCAACAGCAACAACAACAACAAAAACTCACTTTCTGTCACAGGTTCTTCAGGCTATCTTCATTTCTCCCACTCTCCTGTTTTGATTCTCTGACTAAAACCCTAGAAGGGGCCTTTCTTCAGCTAGAGGTAATACCTCCATCCAAGTTCTGCAATGCATGAGGTCCTTCTGGATCCCAATTCTTCTTTGAAAATGCTCTTCATCACCTCCTTCTGAAATGCTTTCCCCACCTTCAAATAACCTAGACAATTCCCATTTATCCCTCAATTCTTAGCACAAAAGTTAAGTTCTCTAACTTGGCTATTTCTTCACAGCATTCATCACCAGTAAATTACTTATCTACTTAATTGTTGAAGATTGTTGAATGTGTGCTTCTACCATGTGGTGCTTTCTACAATGACAGGTATGTTCTTCATTTGCACTGTCCTCCATGGTAACTGCCAGCGAAATAACTACTGAGCACATGAAATGTAGGTGGTATGACTGAATAAATGAATTTTTTTTTGTTTTTTGAGGTAGGGTCTTGCTCTAGTCCAGGCTGACCTGGAATTCACTATGTAGTCTCAGGGTGGCCTTGAACTCATGGCGATCCTCCTACCTATGCCTCCTGAGTGCTGGGATTAAAGGTGTGTGCCACTATGCCCAGCTTGAAAACATGAATTTTAAACTCATAATTTAAAAGGTATCATGGGCCTAGAAGCTACTGAATTGGAGCATGCAGAAACAAGAGTATAAACTTTGTGAGAGGTTCCTCATCTACCACTTAACATGCTATGCTATCTATACAGAAATGCACTCAATAGCTGTTTAATGACTGAATGGTCAAAGCAAAAAATTTCACCTTTAATCTTAACAACATCCATAAACTCATAGGTTCAAGAAGAGTTTCATGTATAGATCTTATTTAATCATTTCAGCAACACAATCAGTTAGTATTATCCCTGAAAACTGAAACTGAAGTTCAGGGAGGTTAGGTGACTTCCCCAAAATCAAATAGTAGACAAAAAGCATTGCATGGTCTCAAACATTTGATCTTCAACTTTCATGCTTTTTGTTCCTATGTCTCATTAGTCAATTCACAAGGAAGCCTTACTCATAATTAAATAATTTCCTACAAAACAATTTTATCTAAAATTTGTTTACATAAAATCTCTTACTTTCTCAAAGAAATACATCAATAAATGTAGTTCAAAAGGCTCTGATGAACTCAACTTTAAGTTATCTGTATGAAGTTGACATCAATAAGTCAAAGAAGGGCTGGAGAGATGGCTCAGCGGTTAAGGCACTTGCATTCAGTGCCTAAGGCCCCGGGTTCAATTCTCCAGGACCCACGTAAGCCAGACCCACAAGGTGGTAGCCCTGGTGTGCTCGCTCACTTGCTCGTGCTCTCTCTCTCTCGCTCTCTCTTTCTCTTTCTCTCTGTATCTCTCTGCTTGAAAATGAATAAAATATTTTAAAAGATTACAACCTTTAAAAAAGTCAAAGAAAAATATAAACTTTAAAGCTAAAATAACGTATGCTTGAATTTTGGCTTTAATGTACATTTAATGGGGGGGTATTTTTTCCTACATCACAGTTTATTTTTTATTTTATGTCAGGAAAATAAAAACAAACACACATACATCCTTTCAGAGCTTTTGAAGATCAGAGAAAGTATTAATACCATTCATTGAAGTTCACATTTGATAAATAGTCAAATATTATCACTCTGCATTAATAAGAGGTCTCCACCTAACAAAAGGAAAAGAGGGGTACAAATAATAGCTACATCGTTTTCCTTCTGATCAAGTATGGGCCAGAGTCCCATCTGATACTAATGACTGACCATACCATGTGGGAGAATATTGGCAGCAGTCTTCATTAGGTGACAGGTAAATACCCACTTCAGCTCTTGGCTGAATAAAGTCTGCACACGGTGTAACTAAATATCCCGCCATAGCAACAGAAACTAGCAGTGTTCTTACCAAGAATGCTCACATTCCACTGAAAATCGGGACTACTTAGGAAAGCACAAGGACCATTTTAATTCAAAGAATAAAAGAGACTTATATTTCACCCTAACTTAAATCAAATCTAGGGTTATGTGAACCTGCCTTCAAGGAAGAATGCCAACTCAACAGGATGCTTTGGTAACATGAGCTAAACCTCTTTCTCATTCCCCGCCTCCAGACAAGCACCACAAATAATATAGTCTCTTTCAAGAAAAACAAAACATCGGATCTTGATGCATACTATAAATAATTATGGAGTGTAGCAAAAGTCAAGCTGACAGTTCTACCTTTTCTACAGTGAAAGAACAGAGACAGCTTAGGGAATACAGTTTTAATACAGAAATTGTTATTAAGGTTACTTCTGACAGGTAATTTTTCTAGCAAAAAGCAAAAATGAAGGCGTAATACCTCTTTCCCTAAGACATGAGAAATATATCAGGCAAATGACATTGTGGAGACTGTTACAAGATTAGACATTTTCTTCTCAAAATTCGAACAAATTCCAACAACTCTAAGTTCAAACCTGTCATTGGTAAATGTGAACCATAAAAGCATCTCTCAAAGGAACCCGAATTTTCATCACATTAAGATTGAGAGGGAAGCATGCTGGGATCATTTGGAAGATTTGTAAAAGTAAATGAGAAGAGACTGGGTCTAGTCTATGAACTAACACTGTTTTTAGTGTAAAGGACAGAAAAAAATGCACCATTTTTTCTCTATCATTTTCTCTGTTTGGAAAATAGAGATTTTAAATTTAAAGCTACTGGCTCCCTTCCTATTTTTACAAATACTTACATCAATATCTTAAATATAATAATTTAAAAAATTTAATAGTGCTTTTGGATGCTCCTCATATAAAATGAAAAACAACAGTGTAGATGAAGTTCCTCTTATAATGAACAAGTTGTTTTTGTTTAATTATTATTATTCCATTCCCTAAGCCCTAGTGAGCAAGTTCTGTTTTTGCTTGCCAGCATCCCTTTTATGGGAAAATATCTTTCCTCTTCAAAGAGCTGTCTGACCTGCACACTTAGATGGACATGCTAGGTGTGCTTGGCAACGTCAAGTGTTCACTCTCAATATGCAAAGCTAGAAAAAGCATGCATGCTATTTTGCATATATATATTTATATCTATATCTATCTATTAATAAACATTTTTCCAATTCCAGTTCACTATCACAGAATTTTTCCAACCTGGGCTGGTTCATAGCTCCTTAGGTAACCTGAGGCTGCTGGCTCCCAGGAGATCACCATATTGATTACAAACTTCCTGTGGTCACCCAATCTGCATAACACTCTACAGCCCAGAACTCCTGGACTCAAGAGATCTTCTGCCTCAGGCTCCTGAGTAGCTGGAACTAGAGCCAAGGGCCACTGCACCTGGCTCATAGTGTTTTTGTATTCCTCCTGATATATCTTTAACTCTCTTTCTAGTAAGCAACCTGCCTTTATTATTTGTAATATATTTACTGTCTTTACCAACACCTCCCCCCACCATCTCTCAACATTGTTTCGTTGTTTCTGTTCCTTGTTTGGGTTCTCATTGTTTATGTTGGGCTCTTTGATGGTCCTTTACTTGGGTTTTGACAGCATTTGCCATGTCCCGAATTCAGAATGTTTCTCATTTAACCTATACTGATCTCACTCTCCTATGGAGATTTGGTTTATATTTTTCAGAAGGCAGCGAGGACTGTGGACAACCAAAATATGACATGGGATTATGGCTGACATCCAGGGAGGAGATGAACCACCCTAAACTTTTCATCTAGGGCCCAAACGAAACTTTTGACAAGTGGCAAAATGAGAGAGAGAACTAGCTCCACAGAAAGTCAGATAACCCATGAAAGGTCAACAGAGACAGTCATCAACGATACCCAAAAGCAAAAGTCCAGAGACTCTTAAGATCTCAACAATAAAGCAGACTTAAGTCTCAACCACCATGACTCAGGGAACTAAACAGAAGAGGGGGCAGAAAGATTATAAGAGCCATCGTGTGAGAAAATATCCAGAGACATTGCCCCCCTCAACAACAACACACAAAGGAAAAAAAACTGGCTTCCTCTTGTACAATCCATAACTCCTGACCACATGGACTGATCCAGTAGCCCACCGAGGAGGGCCCCCAGCTGGTTGGGTGTAGGGAGGAGGGAAATCACAAGATTTGCTCATACAATGTATCGAATTATTGACAATAAATGTTTTTTAAAAAAGAATGATGTCCTGTGGATCAGAACCAAAGGTCCTGATGGTAGGCATAGTATGACAGCTCAGACAAATTTCTGTTATTGGCAGAGAACAAAAAGAAGGAAAATTAAATTAAAATACAGGATAAAATACTCACTTTGCCTTATAAGGTGAATCAGAGCCAGAATTTTTTGTTTCCATCAAACTCTCATATTCCTTAGCCCTAAAAGAGAAAAAAATGAGTTTTGTCATTGTTAATGGTTTTAGAGCAATTGTTTATAATTTTAAATAACTCAAAACCATAGCTGTTATAAAGGGGGATGGAACCAGGTTTACTCCTAGGCTATCCATAATCTCCTACCCCAAGGACTGATCCAATTTGCCCACGGAAGAGGATATCCAGCTTATTGGGGACAGGGAAGAGGGAAATCAGGGAATTGGGGCCATCAACATTATTTGCTCACTCAGTGTATCTAATTATGGACAATGAAGAAATATTTAAAAAAATCAAAAAGCTCTAGCTGTTTTTCCTCTCCCAGTACAATATCTTGCTGTTAATGTGAAAAGTTATTTGAAGTTTCATTCCTTAAATTTCTTTTTTAAATTACTATAACTTCTATTATAAAAGGCTGAAAAACACATACTCCCTAATCAGAAATACAGCAGACTCGGGGATGAAGAGATGGCTCAGTATATCAAGCACATCCTACTCAAATTAGAGTACCTGAGTTCAATCCCCATAACTCACATGAAAGGCCAGAAGCCATGGCAGCTGTGATGGCTAAATTTTGTTGTCAATTTGACCTTTTTAGTAATCTTGGGTGGGTCTCGGAGGATGTTCACAGGAAAGCAGCCTCTAAGTAGGGGGCAGGATGTAAAGAAGTTCAGGGAAGCTAGAAATGAACATTCCTTCCTGGGAAGGTAGTGCAGAAAGAAAGGAAATTCCAGAGACTCAAAAAGCCAACAAGTCTGAAATATAGTTCCAAGACCCTGCCCTAAGGTTAAAGAGGAAGGAAATTTCTCTCCCTTTGACCCTTCCCTATTTTGTTGGTATGAGTATGTGGTGTTGGTGATGTTTTTTCTCTCTCTGCTTGGACCTGTGAAGGGAGGCCAGCCTCTTTCACCATTATGGAACCTTCCCTAGATATGTAGCTTCAATAAATGCTTTCCTCCCTTAAAATGTGTCTGGTTTGGAAATTCATCCCAGGGGATGACTATGACAGCCTTCTGTAAATCTATGCTGATGCCCATGGGAAATTGGGAGGCAGAGAGATACCAGAGAGTTTCCTGGAAGCTCAAGAAGAGCCAAGAAAAGAACAGCAGAACAAGAATCCAAACCAAGAAACTGTCACAGATGAGACGGCCAGACAAGGACCAACCCAAAAGTCATCTTCTGACCTCCACATGTGTACCCACATTTGCACATGAACACGGTCACACATAAATAGATTAATAAATAAATAATAGAGCTTCATAAGAATACAGCAGTCATAAGAATACTTCTGATTTTATAGATCTGATTCATAAGAATGGTAATAACTAAATTTGAAAGTCTATATAAACTTTATGCCTTTCGGAAAATATATGTCTTTCACTGGGAAGCTTAACGGTCTCACACTTTAAGTGATTATTGTAAGGAAAGATTTACTTCCACCATTTCTCTATGAGATGTATCACTTTTGTTACTCAATTGCTCCATTACTACTTTTTCTAGTGTACAATGTATATTTCCTGTCATTTCTTCTGGAAAAAAAGTTTTGACTCATGAGGAGATGGTTGAGTCAGTGAAGTGCTTGCTGCATAAGCATGAGGAACTGAGTTCAGATCCCCAGAACTCGTGGAAAAGCTGGGAGCAGTGGTGTACATCTAAAATCCCAGCCCTGGAGAGGCAGAGGCATAAGGTTCCCTGAGGTAGCTAGTCTAGCCAAAACACCCTGAGGTAGCTAGTCTAGCCAAAACAGTGAGCTCCAGATTCAGTGAAAACCCTTGTCTCAAAAATCAAGGTGGAGAGTGATTGAGGAAGACATGCAGCATCAAACTCTGGCCTCCATAGTACATACCCACTTGTGAACCCATATATATATATATATATATATATATATATATATATATATATATATATATATATATGTATGTGTGTATGTGTGTGTATATATATGTATATATGTACATGTATATATATATATACACACATAAACATTTATACAGAAATGTACACACAGAGAAAAATTTATTTTTTGAGAAAGAGCTTTCACTATATTACCCTGAACTACCTTGAACCCATGATCCTTTTACCTCAGACTATCAAGTATTTAAGTTTATAAGAATACATTATTACCATGATCAGCTAAAGATAGATATTTTTAGTTATTTACTCAGCATGTGTACTCAGGATTACAATTAGAATTTTACTTTATAATAATTTAGTTAAATATAAATGTAATTACCGTAGGATTAAAAATGCACTGCTTCTATATAACTCTGGGACCCCTTTATATTATTACATATTATAATGAGCCCTGATATCTACAGAGGATTGGTTCCAGTACCACTGTAAATACTAAGATGTGTTATATAAAAATGATGTTGCATTTACTTATAACCTAAGACTACAAATCATCTCTAGATTACATGGAATACATAATAAATTTTAAGTTGTATATAAATTTTTTGTTAAACTGTATTGTTCAGAAAGTAATAACAAAAAAAGAAAGTCTATGTAATGTCTAGTACAGTATGATGTCTAATTTGAACTGTCTACATAATTGGATTGAGTAGCACCTAGGTGTTTGGACTCATGTTGAACTTTTCACCCACTCTGTACCTGTCTTACTGACACAGTGGTACTGGCATGCTGAAAATCCCAGCAGGAGATACATTTCATTATTCATATATGCTATGTCCATATATTCTCCATTGTTCTGTTTTCTTTTGAAGCTGACATGTCAGCTGCTTCATCTGTAAAGCAATCTCTGCCACCCACCCACAAGGAATTAGCAACTCTAATTCCTCTCTGCTCTTTACCTAGATAGGATAAACTCAATATTCTTTCAAGTGTAAACTCTTTTGATGATTCGCCTTTATAAACAATCCTCGGGTGTGCTCTCTTTTAAGTTCCTAAATTAGTTACCTACTACTTGAACTTTTTACCTATAATCTTAACAATACATTTTCCATAATACAAGTCAAGTTCTCCTTTCAGCTGTGTGTTTCTTCAGTTGGAATTCACCCTGTGAGGTTGCTCAGTTACAAACTCTGTTTTTTGTGTGAGCATACTATAACTCACTCCCAGATAAGTGCTGGGAATCCCTCTTCTACACCTAGGAGATTGCTAAAGCACACATATAGGAGTATCTCAGACAGGTCCACTGATGTGGAAGACTATCTCTTACTATGAGTCATATAATAGGTTGGGTACCTGGATGGAATAAAAGGAGAATGAAAACCAGATAGTGTGTGTGTGTGTGTGTGTGTGTGTGTGTGTGTGTGTGTGTGTGTGTGTAAAACTGTGCTATATAACTATATGATTGTAAGTTAAAATAATTCTTTCAAGTTGTTTATATTTTTATTATACAATTTTATTTTATTCTATTGGTTTTTTGAGGTAGGGTATCACTCCAGCCCAGGCTGACCTGGAATTAACTATGTAGTCTTCAGGTGGCCCCAGGGCAATCCTCGTACTTCTGCCTCCCAAATGTCGGATTAAAGGCTTATGCCACTATAAAGTTGTATAAAACAGGTATGTGGCCACAGTATGGAAAAAAAAACAGACATAAAAAGAAACATATGTTCCAATTATTTTCATTGTGCATTTGTTAGAACCCATGGATAAATGGATATAAGCCACATGTACAACTGATGTACTGTGTGCTCATCGACACAGATTTCTAATTATCATTTCATATAATCTTTAAAATAAAATAGGAAAATTAGAGAAACAAAAAAATTAACTCTGAATTATATTTATATCTATGTAGTTACCTTTACAATGTTCATTTATTTTGCTTTTATTTTTGTATAGATTCATTACTGCCTATCTTATTTTCACCTTAGTCTGAAGGACGAATAGAGAATTTCTTGTAGAATAAGGTATACCAAAAATAGTTTTTATTTATAAGAGGATGTATTAACTTTTCCATTTATGACAAAGCTTTGCCAGTGTGAGAATTCTTCATTTATAGATATTTTAAAAAATCAGCATGCTGAATATGTAAGCTCATTTTCAATAGGTATCCATGTTTTCTGATGACAATCAACTGTTTATTAGACCAAGGATTCCTGTACATGAAATTTTGGGGGGTTTTGTGCCTTTAGGATTGATTCCCTTTTGTATTTCAACAGTTGGTATTATGATGAAGAGCTTATAAGTATCTCCTAGTTTCCTAAGTATATCTGATGTGTAGATGTGAATGTTTCATTACATTTGAAAAAATTTCAACCATGAGCTGGGAAATGGCTCTAACCAAAAAAACAAAATGAGCTCAGGTTCAGTGAGAAACTATGTCTCAAGAAAATAAGGCAGAAGTGTGACAGAAGGAGGCACACAATGCTAACCTCTGGCCTCTGCACATGGGAGCACACGTGCACACATGTGTGCATACATACACATCACCACTATACACATATCCTCTCAACTTCTCTCTCTACTCTCCTTTTAGATTTCCACTAATAAATAAGTTTGGATACTTGATGGAAATTCTACAGATCTTTCAGGCTCTGCTCATTTTTCTTTATACTTCTTAATGAAAAGAATGGATAATCTCCATCTATAGCATTTTTTCCTTCAGGTTTTTGGTTATTCTACTGTTTGCCCCAACTGTTTCTCCTTTTCCCAGGCAGCAGTGATTAATAAATTTGCCTTTAAATTTTTTCAAAACCTCCCCCAGGTAGCATCTCCAGTCCCAGAAAAAAAAATCTAAGGTAAAATAAAGGCAAACCATCAGAAACAATTCTTCAGGGAGTAACTGTTTATCAAAACAAATAACTATAATTCTTTGAAAATGAGGTCTATTCTGGCCCCTACCATGAGTCCTTGAATACCAAGATTACAGGCTATTCACTCAAATACTGCTACTGGAAAATGGGGTAAGATGAGAGCAGAGCACATGAAAATGCCACAGAACTCTGAGATCAAGCTGGCTTTTTCATTAAGGATTTCCCTGGTAAGTCACCTGCTCCTTCCTTTCTAGAATTAAAGCAAACAGACAACAGTGTTGATTTTCACACATCTTGCCTCTAAGTTTACTGTTTCTTAGAAGGAACTCTATTTTCTGGCTCCCTAACCTACCATTTTAACTGGCATAATTTTTAAACAGTTGAATAAAAGACTTATTTGTGCATATCATTGCAAATAGTATATTAACAGTATTCATGACATTTTTTTCCATGGGTTTATTGAAGCATAATTCATGATTGATATAAATCATCTATTCAAAGTTCATAATTCAAGCCTGATCTCATAGCACAAGCCTGCAATACCAATTCATTATTAGGCTGAAGCAGGAAGATTTAAAGTTCATGGCCTACCTTTGGAGTAAGTTCTATATAACTGAGGGGGGGAGAGATAAAGAGAAGGAAGAAGAGGAGGAGGAAGAAGAGGAGGAGGAAGAAAAGGAAGAGGAGGAACAAGAGGGAGGGAGGGTAAAAGAAAAGGAAAAGAAAAGAGAGAGGGGGAGGGAGGAAGGAAGGGAGGAAAAGAAAGAAAAAAAAAGAAAAAAATGGCTCAGAATACAAGTTAGTAGAGTACCTGCCAAGCATTCACAAGGCCCTAGGTTTAGTATCTAGCACCACAAAAATACATAATTTAATATGCATCCACAATTAGACTTTATAGCAACTTTCTCTTCCATGAATAGAACCAGTGTGTAGTCAACCCCCAGACCATCCTTGCTTCCATCCCGTCTTGTGAACCACAAACCTATTTCCTATCTCTGCAAACTTTTCTATACTGGACATTTCAGATAAATGGAATCTTCAAATATATGCTATTTGGTGGTGGACTTCTTTTTCACTTAGCTTAAACTTCTGTGGTTTATTTATACTGTGGTATGCATTAGTACTTTGTTGCTATTTACTGCAGCACAGTATGCTACTGTGTGGGCATGCGAAATGTTCAGCTGCTGAGGTGTCTGGGTTGTCTCTACATTTTGTTTCTTATGCATAATACCACTATGGAAATTTGTATACATATCTTTTGTTTGAAGCTATGATTTTTAAAAATATTTTATTTACTTATTTGCAAGCATAGAGACAGAGAGAGAATGGGCATCTAGGGCCTCTGGCTACTGCATCTGGCTTTATGTGGGACTGGGGAATCAAACCTGGGTCATTAGGCTTTGCAGGCAGATGCCTTAACCACTGAGCAATCTCTCCCACCCACCCCACCCCACCCCAACCTATGTTTTAATTCCTTAGGGTATATATCCAGCAGTGAAATTAATGGGTCATGTGGTAGCTTTAAGTTTTTAAGGAAGTGACAGCTTTCTAGAGCGGATACACTATTTTACATCCTCACTACCAACATCTATGTGGGTGCTCCCACTAACTCCTCTCTTAACTTCCCTGCATGGGAAGGCACAGGTCAATGCCATGTGTATCTCTTCTAAGTGTCCCTACACAATCTCCTAGATTCTACCTTCCATGTGCTGGCAGCTCCACTTTAAAACTATCTTTAAAAGTCTGCTTCTCTTAAATGATTAAATACTTTCCACATACTTGTGGCTTTATGCCAGTTTTTCTCTAAAACTTCAATCTCTCTTAAATATGCTTTTCACATGACAATGTGTTCTAGCCTTCCTTCCCAGACTCCAATTCCCCTCAAATAAACTCCACAATTTGTGAATTCTCCCCCAAATAAACTTAATAAAATTCATTTTAAAAAATCACCAACTGGGGATGGGGAAGAGGGGTATTGGGGAACTGAGGATAACAACTCAATCATTTGCCCATTAAATAATGTAACTATGGACAATAAAAAAATCAATTTCTTCACATTATCTTACTTTATTAAATATATCCCTATTGGTTCAAATTAAGTCTCATTATAGATCAGATTAGCATCTCGCTAATGGCAAATGATACTGACATCTTGTCATGAGTATGTTACGCATCGGTCCATACCCTCTGGACAAATGCCTATTCAGATATTTTGCTAATTTACTATTGAGTAACCATTTATTGTTGAACAGTAAGAACTCTTTATATATCCTACATCTAAGTTCCACCTCAGCTATAATACTTATCTTTTCCCACGCTACAGGCTCTACTTTATCTTGTTGGGGATGAGGATGTAGCTCAGTGGTAGAAATCTTCCTAGTATACATAAGTCCCTGGGTTCAATCCCTAGTACCACAAAATTAAAGAGAATACTTTCTCAATGATGTCTTTTTAGCATAATGGTTTTAGTTTTGATTTAAATCATTTTTTGTTCTTTTTGTTGCGTATGAGTTTATTTCATATTTATGTGTAACTTATCTTTCTTCTATAATTCATTAACCAAATTTCCATACTTTTTCCCTTTATGTAAATCAGCTTTCTACCAAGAGCTTTCCAACACAGCCATTAAACAATATATTTTTTCCTTTTCTGACCTCATATCCATCACACTATATGGAAGCCTTACTAAAAAGAGTAAAATCTCAGTTTTAGCACCACGTAGGCACAGTAGCAGTTAAGTGTATCTTTCTCTTGTCTTCAAGGTTAACAGTGTGATCATGAATGTCCTCCAAAGGCCTCATTCCTAAAGGCTTACTTACCAACCTGTGGCAGTATTGGGAATTAATGGGCCCTGTAGGAGATGGGCATCCAGTTGAAGAAAATTAAGTCATTGAGGAGGTCTGTGTCTGGGAAATGGATATTGGGACTTTGGCATCTCCTCTTCCTCTCTTTTTTCTTGGCTACTACGAAATGAATAGGTTTCCCCTGCCACAAACTCCCTACCTTGATGGTTAATCTTGGATGTGAATTAGATATCAATAAAATTATTATTTGAAAAACATCATATAAGATCTGGGGAAATAGTTCAGTCTGTAAAGTGCTTGCCTTGCAAACATGAGGTCCTGAGGAATGGTGGCCAGCAATGGTGGCACGTGCCTGTAAGTGGAGGTGGTCCTCTGAGGCACACTGGCTAGCTAGACTAATTGGCAAGTCCCAGGCCAATGAGATACCCTCTCTCAAAAAACATGGAAGGCTTTCCTGAGGAATAACACCCAAGGTTATCCTCTGGCCTCCACAGCAATGTGCACATGTGCATTCCCAAACATGCACACATGCACGCACACACAGACTGCCAATGGGCGAATAAGATGATACAGAGATCTTATGAAGTCAGTTTGGCAATTACACTTTTAGTTACTTACCCAAGAGAAAAGAAAACATAGGTTCAACCAAATACTGAATGCAGTAGGAACTTTATTTAAAGTCCCTAAACTAAAAACCCAAATGTTTAAAAGAGATGAATGGGAATAATTTTTTGATATATGGATATGTTCAACAATAAAAATGGACCAAATAAGATTTATCCCAAAACAGATATATCTCGAACACAGTATATTCAGCAAAAGGTAGCTGCAAGGAAGTATCTTGTTTTCATGTGTATGAATTTCTACAAACAAAAGACAATCCATTATGATAGAAAACATATTAAGTGATTACCAAAGGCCAGAGGTATTGGAATACTCATTTCAAAAACATACAAATAAACTGGGTATGGTGGTGCAGACCTATAATCCCAGCACTCGGGAGGCTGAAGCAGGACTGTTACAAGTTTTTTGTTTTTTTTTTTAATTTATTGTCCATAATGAGTTACAACATTTAGTGGGCAAACAGGACTGTTAAGTTTAAGGTCAGCCTAGTCTACAGAGAGAATTCCAGCCCAGCCAGAGATCCTTTCTCAAAAAAGTGGGGGGATTACTAAGTGGTTATAAAGTGCTTGGTATGCAAACATGAGGACCTGAAACCAGCTGAGTTTGATTCCCCGGCACCCACATAAACAGCTGGGCATGGCCACACATGCCTATAACCCTAGTCCTATGGGAGGCAGAGACCAGAGACTAGCTGGGGCTTTCAGAGAACAGACTCCATCTCAAGGAAATCCAAGGATGAGGGATAGAGGGGAGTAGCTGATGTTCTCCTCTAGCCTTACACATGTCCACACAGGGCCCACAAGTCTGTGAACACACACACGCACACATTGTATATGACTCAATGTGAAAGTGTTAGCCTGTCAAACACAAGGTCATGGGCTCAATTCTGAGCACTTTGGAAAAAAAAAATCTAAAGAATCACAGAAAACTCTACAGCACAATGAAAATCATCTAGATCTTGAAAGTATGTCTTACATGGGTATCCAGATCTGTCAAATCTCAAATTATACTTCATTTAATAAATCATGTGTAAATTTTAAAAGTCACTATAGGTAAACATACACAAAATTATATATGTATATACAAGGCACAAATACTAGAAGTAGCAGAATCATACTGCATGTGCAAATATTAACTAGAGTCTCGAGGAACCAAGACCTGAAAGACATGAAGTGTGGCTCTAAGAGGATATTCTAACTGTAAAAGTCCTGAGGTTCTGAGAAGTGAACAGCTCTGGCTTGCATTTTAACAAGCTCATCCTTGAAGGAGCATTTAGAATACACTGGGAAGGCAGGAGGAGGCCAGTCAGAGGACTGCTTCTATGCCAATCCAGGTGAGAGATGATGAAGTATGGAAAGGGATTCAAGGAAGAACAATGAAGTTGAAAAAAGTCAAATTCTGAAGACATTTTGAGCAAAATTATCATTATTTGCAATAAGAAAAGATGTGAGGTATGTGAGAAAAGGGAAAGGTCAAGGATGACTTACAGGGTTTTGGCCTAGATAACTAGAATAGAGGATTCATTTACTGATACAGAGAAGATGATGGGTTGAGGTCAAGTATCAGGGGTCAAAAGAGAGAGCAGTTTGTTTGGACACACTAAATTTCAGTGAATTAAAGGTGTAAAATTGGTAGCCATTAGCAAGAGGGCACATGAAGCCACAGAATTGGGTGAATGCACTAACACATGTACATAAAGAAGAAAACAAGCCTAGAACAGGCTCTCAATGATTCAAGTGTCAAGAGTTAGCAGATTCTTAGCAGATACTAGAAATAAAATCAGTGACTCCCTAAAGTAAACTGTGAAACTGTTCTTAGAAATCCAGAGTCACTTCAGATACTAAAACCAAGAAAATGTTTTCTATCCTTTGCATGCTGGAGTTATGTCTCATTTTGTAAGATGAAATGGACACTGACAGATCATATTCTAGACATGACAACCACAGACAACTGCATTCTTCACCATTACATTAGTCTACTCCCACAGTTTTATGATTCCATGGTTCAACCTTTTCCATCTTTGAAGTATTTAGAAATAAAAGCATAAGGACAGGTTCAGAATACTTTCTCTCAAGTAGTAAAGGTATCAACTTCAGAAGAACCAGACTTGTGTCCTCAAACAAGACCTGCCCTCCATCATAGGACACTCAAAGCTTGTGAGGTAATGTACTACACAGCTGTCTGATCGTCAAGTGACACTTGGGAGGCTGATGATAAACTACAGGTCTGATCACTCACTCACTTTCCATTTTAAGATATTTCTTGTACTTTTTCCTGTTGTGACAGGCAAGCAAATTAATTAAACCAAGTCACGGGGTCTGACACTACGGCCAGCAGACTTCTATTTGTTGATTGCTATTGATTTTCCTTGATACTTCATTTAAAAATCAATAGTTGGAAAGAAAAATAGGCTTGGTTTACACATATTTAAATATACTGTATTGTATGCTGCAGGAGGCACAAGCTTGGCACGGCCTTGGCATCCAATTATAAGAAGAGCTCTTAACAGGTGAAAGCAAGGGCTTTAGATCGATACTCCGTTCTCTTTCTCAATCAAAGAAAGTGGCTATAAATTAGGAACATCAGTGTTATTTCCAAGGCTTTCTTGACACAAACAACTTTAAACTTTTTTTTCTTCCTCAGATTTACATTAAATGATGCATCATTAACAGTTTCTGTTTTGTTATTAAGAAGATTTAAGGTACCTGGAATTCATCCGGGCTTTGATCTTTTTAGCTTTTTTCTTATTTTTTTGTCGTTCCTCTCCATCTTTCACAGGCTCTGGTGGAGCTGCACTTTCAATCACCACATCAACAACATACTTCTTCAAGGAAAGATGCTCCTGCAAGGCAAGTCAATGAAATAATGATGGTGATGATATACTAAAGTAACACAGAATTGCTACAGACTAGTAAATAGAACAGATTATATAGAAGAAAATAAAGTAGCATCTAAACAATACTGGTTTCCACAACTGTTTTGAAAAGATGTTGAAGAAATTATTTTACTTAAGATTTTGATTAATCAAACCTTTGGTGAACATCAGTTGTGTTAGGTAAGGATACACAGACATAATTCCTGAGCATAATTCTACACAGGTGTAAAAGGAAAGATAAAATATATACATGAAGCTGCACCATGCAATAAGATAACCCAACATCTAATGTGTGATAGAAGCTAGAAAAAGGAAATAAGGTCACTGGGGGATCAGTCTTCAACAATAAAGCACTATGTCTGTTATACATCCGAGGATGAATAGAATCTGATCTCACAAATTCACAGGTATTACAATTTATGTGTCTAAAGAGAGTAGGGTAAGAAAGAAGAAGTACAAAAAAAAGTCATTTCAGGAAAAAATACCTCAGAAATGAAAGAGAACCGTGGTACTGGAAACAAAGGTTTAGTTTGACTGAAACAAATAGAATTTGATCCATTTCATCCATCTTAGATTTTAAGATCTATCACCATACTCATTCTTTTTCAAATTCCTTTGCCCCTCACCCCTTTCATATCTATGTAGCCACTTCAGCTCTACATGGAGCTTTCCACCTATTCCGTGCCTGTACCTATAGAGCTTTATGTATCTTTAATCACAAACCCTGTCAACAACTCTCACTTCTTATTCCCCAACCCTACCTCTCAAACGGAAGCCCATGCTTCTTTCACTGAGGAAATAGCATTGTGAGAAGAGAACTTGCATATACTCCATGACCACTTACTAGCTCATCTGCAGCTGAGTCCTTATATATTTTATCTTTTATCCTGATTTAATATATGACCACTCCTACTCCAAATGTATACTGGATCTCATTCCTTCTTTGCATTTATATACTATTTCTCCAATTTTGACACTGTTTTTCCTTTATGTAAATCACTTAAATTACTTCTACTTAAGTCATCTCAAAAGAATTTTTGTTTGCATGGCTCCTCCAGCTACTATCTTTTTGCACCAAATGTATTGAATTTATTTCCTTAACTATTTTTCTCCAATAACTCTTATTGCTCCAGCTTTTGCCTTATTGACCCTCATATGCTTCAAATTGTACTTGTCAAGATCGCCAATGCCAAGGCCATGTCTCAGTTTCTTTCAGTGTTTGCTTTGTAACTCACTTTCTTCTCCCTCAGACTCTTTCTATTACCCTGCCCTCTGAACTCACAGGCTGCTCCTTCTAAGTTTTCACTGCTTTTCTTTTCCTATCCTTGACCTCCAAATACTGGAATATCCAAGAGTTATCAGAAATTTGTTCTTCTCTACCCAAACTCATTCATCAAATGTATAGATTTGAATTATTACTTATAACAATATCCATGTGTTTATTCCTAGTTCTACCCTCTCTTCTAAATTGTATTCACTTACCTTTTAAATATCTAGGTAGGTGGAGAGCTTCCAGCATTAGTATTTCCAAAATAGTAGGTCCACATCCACAACAAAACTTTCAGGCTCCCCAGACACTTAAGAGCTACCTAGGGGGTTCTTTATTTCACCAACTAATCCTCACCATCATGGCACAGTCGAAGTCCCTCATCAACTATCATTTGTATCACTGTAATAGTCTCTTAACTGGTGTCCCAGTTTCTAATTTGACTTCTAAGTCTTTTCTGTATGTTAAAATAGCCAGTTATTAGTAAACATATAAATGACATCTTATCACTCCTCATAAGAAAATTTGCTTTCTCATATAAATGATATCAAATCTAAATTCCTCTCCATAGCTCATAAAGTCCTACATCATTGACTCTCTCATCATAATTTATAATACCTTCGCTTTTTTTCACTAAAACTAATTATCACAGTGGTCCTTTTCTAATATTCATCAGAAATGTTGCTATCTCAGAACTCCATCTGCTGTTCCTCAGTCAAGAATATTCTTTTTTCTGAAATTTACATGGTCTCAGATAAAATGCACAACAATATATAATATGCTTTATTATTTCCTATCACCTCATTTTGTATTTTTTCTTCTATAAAATGCCTAACAAATATAGTCATTTATAGTCTTCACTAAAATAGAAACTTCACAAGGGCAATGATAGTTTTGTCCTCTGTTCATGGATGGTTTTCTGTCTAGTACTGTCCCTGGTATATGCCAGATATTCAATAAGTACGTGTGAAATTAATGAATGAAAAGTAGGTAAGATAATAATGGTATTCATGAGGTCTTCTTATGCAATATACGTTAAGGTAAATGCTTTATAAAAAATCACTCATTTAATCCTTAGAACTGTATTTAGAACATAATTAGAAGGTATACATTGTTATTATTTCTATTTCAACTATAAGAAAACAGAACAGAGTCAAACAACTTGTTTAAAGTTAGAAGGTCAAATCTATGACTGAGTAACAGTCCAAACTTAAATCAAAGAATGTAATTATGGAACTTACACTCTTGGGCTAATATGTTAAAACTAGGATTAGAAATTAGTTTCAGCTGCAAAAATGTGCTCATTTTTCAAATCATCATTAAAAAAATATGCCATAGCCAAAGGAAGAAGATGTCCTTTCATGAGCAGAATAAAGTATTTTCTTTGATAAACTATGCCTATCATATATTTTATGATAGACATCTTTATTTTCTTGGCATTAACCAAAAGCATTGACTTAAGTGACAAGTAGACAAAAGATACACAAATACAGATGAAAATAATAACCTGGAGCTGGGTGTGGTGGTGCACACCTACAATCCCAGCACTGGGAAACAGAGGTAGTAGAATTGCTGTGAGTTTGAGGCCAATCTGAGACTATATAGTGATTTCCAGGCCAGCCTGGGTTAGAGCAAAACCCTACCTCAAAAAAAATAATAATAATCATCTGGTTCTTCCCATATTCCAAAGAATATAAAATATGTGAGCTGTACGTGAAATCAGCTTCCACATTATCATGCACTGAACACTTAATACATGAGTAGCAAAGAGCTAGATAAATTATATTCATGATTTCCCGTAACTTTCACTATCGCTAGAACAGGTGGCAGTGTACTTAAAGTTTATAGCTGTTTAACAAATGCAGATTATTTACAGATGAAAATTTCAGAGGTCTGGTATTATGATCATGGTCACAAACATGAAAGGCAAAGCCACAACTGACCAACATGTTTCACTACTCCACATTCCCTCCCCCTACACTGCCCATATAGGCTAGTCTCTAACATGCCATTTCAATCGCTGCACTAAGGAAATACATAGAAAAAATAGAATCTAACTAGAACTATCAAGAATCATAGCTTGTTAGCTAGGCATGGTGGGGCATGCCTGTATTCCTAAGGAGTCTGGGGTATGAGGATTGCCATGAGTTTGAGAATAGCCTGGGCAACATAGTGGCTTGAAAGAAAAAGAAAAAGTCTTTGGCCATTTAGGCAGAAAAGACAAGTGTTTTCCAAGAGAAAGAGTAGAATATCATTAGTCCTCTAGGCAGAAACCTTTTATGCCAGAACAAAATAAAATTATGTACTGAATACTTTCAAAGATAAAAAAATATTGTGTGCGTGTGTGTGCATGCACGCGTTCATGTGTGTGTGTGTGTGTGTGTGTGTGTGTGTGTGTGCGTGCGTGCATGTGTGTTGCAAATTTTGAAAGTGAAAGGTTTCTCTTGACGCATACAGGCTGGACGTAAGTGGCTAAGGCTTTTGAGTTCATGTTGCATTCCAAAGGAATGGGGACAAGATGAGAGGGCAAAAGTAGACTGCTATGAGAGTGGGAGGGCTCCCCAAAAATGAAAAAGGGCACTGCCAGATCAGAAACTTGGAGCTGGGAATATAAAGGTGGAAGAGCCCCAAAATGTCAAGGAAAGAATGCTTTAAATTTCTGCCAGTATCCAAAGAGGAGAAAGAAAAAGAATAATAGAAATGTTATGTTTTTTGACTTAGAACTCAGAAAAGCCGGCAGGCTCTGCAGTGAGGGTCTGTAAGCAACTGCACTGAGGAAGGGTCTTCTTGGGGGTATAGTACATTATCTCATTAAGGGAATAATCCAATTCTCCCACCTCTTGAGCATGTCTGTAGGTGAAGGGTAGTCTCTTATCCAGGTGAGTGATTGACAGGCTCACCCAGGACCAGAAGACTGTTCCTCTGGTCAGGGGAAAGTGGCTCTTCAATTTCTAATGTTAACAGGGAAACAGGAGGTGAGGTTCTGAGCAGGTGACCATATGATAACAAAGATCAGGATGTATTTCATTGTTAAGTCTAGTTGTGGGCCAGGGAGGAGAGCACAGACTCAGAAAGAATGCACCAATGGGGGAAAGGCCCAAGAAAACATCCTGGAAGGAAGAGTCAGGCAGCTGTCCTTGATCGCCATCTTGACTCAGCTTTAGGCTGAGAGGGCATTCCCCTCTATTCTTGCCCGAGTAGGTTGACATCCATGGGCTTTTGGGCCTGTGTCCCTAACCACCGGCAAGGGAATGCTACTTTGCTCCTTATCTCTAAGAAATTACATATCCTTACAAAATTAAGAGTAAATTAAGCACAAAATGTTGAATAATACAGGAAATAGTGACGTCTCTTGGATTTTCTTACTACTATTTTTAAAAGATGGAGAAAATGTGAAAATCATTTAAACTTTCTTAGTAGTTACACTGGTGCTGGAAGATAGTAATGTTACTCTAAAGCTATTATGTGTAATAATGGAGAAAGTAGAGAAGATTGTGAGTATTCTAATTCTATCACCTCAAGTCTTTGTGAGCCTGAATGATTGCTTTGGAAGAAAAGAGATGATGGAACAATAAAGATAAACAAAACCCCTCTCGTACTGAATTGAACTGCAAGAATTCATGACACAATTATCTTCTAAAAGTGCAAATAAAATACATGTACACATATTTACCTATATACATGTGTCTATTTATGTATATATATATAGGAGCCTATGCATGTTTAGACACATAGATATCACATGAATCATATATTTATTTCTTAACTGTGTTCACAATTACCAATCCATTAACAATAAACATTCCTGATGATGATCTTTAAACATCATTTTAAAGTAAAAGTAAACCAAGCTTAATTTTGGTTGGGCTGAATGTTAAACATTTTGCCATATTTGATGACAAGGAAAACTATGAACTTTGACGAGTAGCATGTCAGAGAACCTGAGAAAATTTTTAAGAGGCTCCATGCACTAAAAGATAGCATCATTTGAGCTTTATAAAGGAAAACTGTAAATGATTGAAAGTGTTGAAATCTATGCACTCATAAACACATACATATAAGCAAACACACACACACACCTGACACCTTTGGAGGATAACATGGAATCATACATCACGTTGAGAACTGGTAAATAATCAAAAATTTATATTCCCTTTCTGTGGTAGTTTGAATGTAAAAAGTTCCCCATAGAGCTATTGTGCTTGAACATTTGATGCTCCGCTGGTGGTGCTGTTTGGGAAGGTTGTTGAAACTTTTGAATGTGAAGCCTTGCTGGAGAAGTGTGTCACTGGGTATGGTCCTTGAGGTGTTATAAATGGGATCCACTTGCTGTTCTCTGCTTCCTCACTGTGGCGAGATGTGACCTGGTGTCATAGTCAGCCACATGCCACTGGGATGAATCTTCAAACCAGGCACAGTTTTGGGGAGGAAAGTATTTATTGAAACTACAGATTGAGGGAAAGTTCCGTAATAGTGAAAGAGACTGGCTCTCTTTCACAGGTCCAAGCAGAGAGAAAAACTCATCACCTACACCACACACATAATAGCAAACAGGCAGGAGGGGGGCACACCAAGGAGAGAATTTCTTCCCCTTTATATAGGCCTAGGGAGGGGTCTTGCATCCCTATCTCAGACTTAATAGCTTCCTGAGTCTGTGGAATTTCCTTCCTGCACTGCCCACACAGGAAAGGATGTTTACTTCTAGCTTCTTTGAGCTTCTTTACATCATGCCCCCTACTGAGAGGCTACCTCCCTATGAACATCCTGAGAGACCCAACCAAGATAATGAAAAAGATCAAGTTGACAACAAAACCTAACCATCACACCTGGGCTTCCCACTCAGGCCTATCATGCTTTCCCTGCAATGATGACCCTCCCCTTCATAACTGGGAGAAAAAATAAAATCTTTTCCCTCCACAAGCACTTTCATCCTAGCAATAAGAAAGTAACTGATTACATTCCTACAGAGACTATATCATTCAGTAAAAAAATTGTGAGGTGAGCAAAGTATTTCTTTTAAAAAGGAATCATAGGAGCTGGCTCAGGGGTTAAAGTTGTTGCTTATAAAGCCTGAATGCCTGGGTTGGATTCCCCAGTACCCACATAAAGCCAGATGCACAAAGTAGTGCATTCATCTGGAGTTCATTGAAGTGAGTGGCTACAGGCCCTGGTGCACCCATCCTCTCTTTCTCAATCTCTCTTTCTCTGCTCTCAAATAAATATATGAAAATATTTTAAAAGGAATTATAATAATGGAAATAAATGAAAATAAAACAGAACTGAAATATTCGTGTCTATGTTCCTAAAGCCACTGTACTTTTGATGCCTTTATAACAGCTCAGTTTGTCCCTAAGTAATATAATTATGCAAAAAAGTAATATAAATATTTTTGTACATTTATGTATATATGCACGTATGTACAAAATGACTTGAAGAAATTATGTATTAAAATTGTTCACTAAATGACTGTGAAATGTTTAAATTTCCTATTTTCTAATGAGTATAAATCACTTGCATAACAGAAAATATACCTCTATAAAAGTAAGCATAATTAGGCTTAGGGATAGCCCAGCCCAGCAGTTAGGGTGCTTGCTTAGAGTGAGCAAGGCACTGGGTCTGCTTCCCAGCACTGACCCTCGCCCCCCCAAAAAGAAAGGGATCAACAGTAACTGATACATGCAACCAACTTCAATACAGGATTTGAGGAGCATAATGAAATGTCAGCAAGGAGGCGAGATTCATCATGAGGATGTCGTGGAGTGGGGCACATAGGTTTGTTATGCTCGTCTACTATTATGTGTGATACAAATTCAGCACAGTTTAAAAGATATTTGTAACAACAAATAATATGTACATGTTAACTGTGAAAATTCCATATTAGCCTCACCAAAAAGTAAATAAAATTATAACACTTCTATCTCTCAAACATCTAAGGGCAGAACTGAAAATGAAATGAACATATTTTGTGCATTATTCAAATGCTGAAAGCATATGCTACAAATCTGAAACATGGAAGATAGAAGAAAAGCATCTCCTGAAGAAATATAAAAATAATGAGGTACTCTAATAAAATAGTGCTATATTTATACTGGTCCAATTGCCTTCCATGACTGATTCTTGGGCATAAAGCTACGGAACAGGGCAAAAGTTAACTGCTAACCACAGAATGATGTATGACTTGAACCTCTTAAGTAATGTGTTGATCACAACTGTGCCACTCTGCAGGTAATTCCACCTAATTCCAGTCAGATCTGTCGTGAAAGGAAAAGCACCTGCAGGATGTACATTCTAGTTGGTAGGCTCTAAAGTCACTTTCCCTTGTCTAGGGCCAGGATTCAGGACACTTGAGTAACACCTGGACACCTGTGTACCCAGGAAGCCATAGCACTCTGTGCATTCCAGAAGATTGGGGTCTTTAACAATATTTTCCTCCCTACTAACTGACCTACATTTCTGTTCTGCTCTGAATCTTAGACTCTTAACTTTTGGCTCTGATCCTTGATTACAGCCTTGTTACCATACCCTTCCCTCTGCCCACACCGTTCCCTAAGCTCTGAAATCAGAGAAGCACAGGAATCTTATCTCTTCTTGATTCAAATCATCTTACTTCAAGCCACCTACAGCTCTAAGCATAAGATATGGAGCTGTAAGGATACCGTTATTCCCCTCTTTCTTCTGCAGGGGGACATTTCCTAAAAGTCTGCCTTGCTAAACAACCAACTACTCTTAAAGTAAAGGTTACTGAACATTTAATAAATATTCAGTTAAAATATATTTTAATTTTACTTCTAAAATTTTAACTTCATACAGAAATCGAGGTACAAAAGATTCCTGCCAGAAGATTTAGGAGAAAATAAAAGTAGACAATTAATTACACTATGACACATACATTAAGTTGATGCTACTTATATTTGCTTAATTTTAAAATTAATAATCATAATAAAATCTTCAATTTAATAATCTTAGTTTCAGTATTCACATCTACGTAATGTACAGTATGTATAAGTAAAATTATATATTAGGATATAAAGGGAAGAATATGTAGATCAATATGTGAACATTAGGCATTATTTTGTTTTTATTTGGATCATTTTCTACAGTGAATAAAAATATTTTAATAATAAAATTAATGTAATTAAAGAAAACCAATCTCTTTAAAGAAATTTACTGCATGATTATTATACAGAATGAGTGTCTGAGTGAAAATATAGTCATCTTTCATATCTACTTGGAATTTTACTTATATGGCACATACACAGTAAAGATGCTTTCTGAGGGACTGTGGAGATGGCTCAGCTGTGAAAGGCACTTGCTTGCAAAGCCTGCGGACCCAGGTTCACTTCCCAGCATCTATGTACAGCCAGAATCTAGTTTTCATTTTCAGTGGCAATAGGCCTTAGCATAACCATGCAAATACATAAATACATACATTGATAGATAATTCTGACAGGAAAGATGGTGGGGTATAAGCCATGCTTAAACAAACAGAAACAAAGTCATAGAAAAAAAATCTGGAGAGCATTTGTCTAGCTAACTACACTTGTCAACTCCAAGACAGAGCAATAACTATGTACCAGGAAGACAACTGTCACCTTAAAAAGCTGAGCAGCCAGGACTCACTCTCCCAGCCTAGAACAAAGACTCTCCAGGAACAAGACGGGAAAAACTTTCCAATCCACTCCTCAGCACCATCTGACCAGAAGCTCCTTATTTACCCCCAAAGAAGCCAAAGAGTCAACACCTGGCACCCACCCCAAGGCTGCTAAAATGATCATCTTCATTGAATTCCCAACACCAGATCAGACATCCTAACAGCCATTCGTGACTATCACAGGGCCTGGCACAGGTTTGCATTCTTACAACTGTTTTCTGACCAACACTGGGCTACCAGGCAACTCTACTGCTCTGGCTTTTGCGGGTCTCTTGTCCATTTTACTATGAATGTTCTTGCTTTTCTGGATTATCAACGTCAGTGCCCGAGGAGCCAAGCCACACTAGCAGCATATTGTTATAAATATCTGAATTATATAGCAATTATTATGTTAACTGGAGGAAACATACCAGAAATACAAAAGGATACCACCTAGCTGGCCTAAAACCAAACTACCAACAAATTGGAGGGACTCAACATTGGGCCTATCCCACCCCCATAAACCAAATAGAAACACACTTCAGAGTGGGATTGAAAGAATCTACACAAGACAAAAGAAACAACCAGAGAGAAGAAAAGGGGAAAAATAAAAAGGGGGAATCCATCTTCACAAATGTCCAAGACACGACAAAGAAACATGGGTACTGGAAACTTGAACCCAGACACCCTTTGTGAGAAAGTACCTTTAATCGTTGAGCCATCTCCACAGCTCACTGCCCACCCACAACACCTAAAGTGTTCTTTAATAGAAATGTAACAGGCATGCTTCAAAAGCTAACTTCTCTGGTATGAACAAGTTCTTATCAAGACCATTGTGGATGCCGAGTGACTTAGTCAGGAAATTAATGCAACAGTTTTTACCTTTAAAACAAAAAAACCCAAAAACAATTTTCACAATCTTATCCTGTACCTTCTGAGGAAACTTTGAAATCTAAAATTCAGTGATTTCAGTTGATCAAGAATAAAACATTTTTCTCAAATTATTAAAACTATTATTAGATATTCTATTCTTTTAAACTTGCCTGACACAAACAAAAACAAAAAGTATGATAAACAGTAGCATTTTATAACACTCCTTCATTGCCTTCTATCTAAATTAGGAAGGGGTGAAGGCCAAAGAAATTAGAACCTGTATTTCTTGTTTCTCTAAGATAGTGGTGGAATAAAAAAAAAAGTGAATAGCAAAAAGACATGGGAGGAAAGGAAAAAATAAAAGTGATTGGAAGGAAAAGAAGTGGGAAGAGGAAACACGAAGAGAAAAGAAAAAAGTAAAAATAAAGTCACATTCAATTTTTAGACAATTTCTTACCATATTCAAACAGTATATTGAAAACAATATATAATGGTTTTAGCTCAATGTACTCACATTTTATTAAACACTTATTATGTGTCAAGAGTTTATGGTATTTGCTTAAGGAGGAAAAACTCTTTGGATGTCAAAGTTTAGCCAGAATAAACCCTTGTCCTCCTCAAAAAGAAATAACAATCTGTTTTAGTGTATTTTTGATCTGCATCATTCCACATAAAATGATTCTACTAAATTATCCCCAAGAAAGAGTTTGGAGAAGCTTTTTAAAGTTTTTTGCATTTATGATTTTTGGGATGGCTATTAAACAAAAAGTACTTCTTGATATTAAACAATATCCAGAGGCTAGAGAGATGGCTCAGTGGTTGTTAAGGCACTTGTCTGCAAAGTCTAATGGTGGGGGGTTCGATTCCCCAGTATCCACATAAAGTCAAATGCACAAAGTGGTACATGCATCTGGAGTTTGTTTGCAGTGGCTAGAGGCTCTGGAATGCTCATTCTCTCTTTCTCTGCCTGTCTTCATTCTGTCTCTCTCTCCTTTCAAAAAAAATCACCATACAGAACAATTAATATTAAAATCAGTGTGCAAAGACCTAAGAAACTGAAATTTATCATAGGTGGAACACATGTGTTTCCCTACTGATGGTCTAATGTAGTGTGAGAATGCAAGTTCTTGAGAAATGCTTCTAGAAATAAATGGTGCAAAAGTTCCATTATATCTGAAAAAAAATTTGAGAAAGTTTAAAATATCCCTTATCAAAATAATTCCCTTTTTATTATTACAACATGGTTTTAAAAATTACACACAAACACACACACACACACAGGGCAATCACAACTTTTTAAGCTAAATAAGCCATTTTAATTATAAGAAAAAAAAATTTTTTAATTGTTGGTAAGATCCTTTTGTACAGATATAAAATGCACTTATGATTTTATCAATCACAATCTGTATTATATTATTTGAAGTGACAGGTGAGAAAAATGAAGCTAATAAAATACTAGGAAACAGACATCGAGTAAAAGGGGGAAAAAATCCATCTTCTGATAAGGGTGATAGTCCACCATCTGTCCCTCTGTCACTCAGTGACAATTACAAATATTCCATCAGTTTTCTGGTAGGTGACGATGATGAATGAGGCAAAGGCTGCTTTTGCTGATTCTGGTCTAATCTGATCTAATCTGAGGTTTAGCAGATGACTCAAAGAAAGGCTCAGAGTTCAACAATCTTATTAATTTATCATTCTGTGAACACTGAGAAAGGTCTGATAGTTCAGATGTATTGAACCAAGTCTTGAAATGAAATGAAAGGTGTTTTCTCAAAATGCTCAGATACAGAAATGAGGGTTATTAACAGCTTTCTCTTAGAAGTCATTTCAATAATAGAGTAACAACAACAACATATGTTAAAAGTAACATTACCCTTTTGATTTAAGTTCAAAGAGGAAATAATGATCAGAGCCAGAGCTAAGTTTTGAGCGGTTTCCAGTCATAAGTGGCAACAATGTGAAGGAATCAAAAGCATCACACCACACTCAATAGAACAAGCATTCTCTTCAAATAAGATACATGCAAAAATGTTTTGTATCGATTGAAAGAAAAAGAATAGAATAATATATAAAAGTCTAATTCTAGAGCAAAGATGATGGAATGGCTATATTAATATTAAACAATGTAGATGTCTCACAGCAAAGAATACGACCAAGGATAAAGGACGGATTTCATCACAATAAAGGAGTAAATTAATCAAGAGGACAATTGTTGGTATTTATACAAACACCTGACAACACTACTTTGAACTAGATAAAACGAAAGTTGATAAAGTTGAAAAGAAAATAATAAGCCCACATTTAAAAATCAGAGACTTTTAACATCCCCTCTCAAAAAAAATGGGAAAACAGAGAAACAAAATTAGCAGAAAGACAGAGGTGAGGAATATTCTAAAATGATAGACATGCTCACCATCTTGATCATGGTAATGGTTTCATGGATGTATGCATATGCAAATAGTTATTAAATTATATAATTAAAGGGAATGAGACAACAAAACTGGGGAAGGACTACCTCAAAAGAAGAGGGTCCTCAGGAATGGATGTGGGGAAAGGGACAAAAAAAAACAGGATAAAGGGTTTTTGAACTTGATCAAATTACTGTAAGTTCTCAATTAAAAATGAACAAAAAATTAATAACAATGTGATATACTTACATAAAAAGTTTAAACTTAAAGCCCTATAGGTTGTTTTTAAAATCACATCCATTGTCCATTAGAAGCCTCTAATATTCACAATTAAAAGCTATTTTATACTAAAAAATAAATTAAAATGTAATTTAATTTATATCAGTTCTAGCCATTAAGCCTTTAAAAAATTCAAAAAAAAACTATGGCTAATTCTTTGAAAGAAATTATCCAGCTTTCCAATTTTCTATACCAAGGCACATACTATAATGAAACATGCAATTATCCCCTCTCCTCTCTCTGCATGCCCTCAGTGTCTATGAAGACTAAGAACTGTGAGCTACTTAAGAAGACTACCATTAGACAGGTTAGCTTAAACAACAAACATTTATTTCTCACAGTTCTAGAGGCTGGGCTATTTGAGATAAAGGTGAAGACTAGTCAAGTCTGCTTTCCTGTTCCCTCACCTGCATGCTCTCTTCTTGTATCCTCACATGGCAGGGAGAGAGGAGACAGCAAGTATCTCTTCTGGTAAGGGCATTAATCTATGAAGGTCACCCTCAAGACTTACTTCCCAAAGTCTGTGTCCCCCAAAACTGTCACACTGGAAATCAAGATTTGAACATATGAATACTAGGGGCAGGGATGCAAGCATGCAGCCCATATCAGGGACCAAACATTTTATTCAAAAGAAGCTGAATGCTATAGAGACCACTGTGATTTCTGGATCAAATTAAGGTTTAAAACAAACTGGTTACCTCATTTTTTAAACCATTACAAATAAGAAAATCATCCATAAATAGAGAGCTAGATATTGTCTATATAGCATGTGAATAGACTTATCAAAATAATTTAAAAGTTAAAAATATATGGATAATCAGTTACATGTTTTCATTAAATACTGAAATATATATACATGTACACACACGTACACACACACACAGCACACAACCATATATAAATATTCCCATGACATTAAAGAGAAAATGAAGACAATGGAAGCTACACAATAAAAGAGTAATGGGCTGGAGAGATTGCTCAGTGGTTAAGGCACTTGCCTGCAAAGCCTAACAACTGAGGTTTGATTCCTCAGTACCATCCAAATAAAACCTGATGCACAAAGTCATGTGTCTGGAGGTCGAAGTCCTGGTTCTATTTCTCTTTCTATCTATCTTTCTCTCTCTCCTACTTGCAAATAAATCAATAAAGATATTTTTAAAAAGAAAGTAAGACGTTTTAAAATTATCTCAAAAATTGACTTTAACTTGCTAATACTACTTTAGTATTCTAGAAGGGAAAAAAATGAAGATTTTATTTTAAATGACTTAGTTTATTTGGGGCTGAGGAAAGAGGTGTAAAAATAGGAGGAATCCTGGTTAACCAGTCTAAATAAAATATGGGGAACTCCAGGTCTAGTGAGAGACTCTGTCTCAGGGAATAAGATAGACAAGCAATAGAAGAGAATACCTGACATTGTGCTGGCCTCTGCATACAAGCACACAGGGCACACGTAGCTGCACAAAAACATGTGCAGAGAACACAGAACACATACTTTTCTATTTAAAGTTATTAAACAGTACACTTCTAAAACGATTATAAAAAGAGAGCAAATATGACTACTTCTACAAAGATAAGAAAGGTAAAGAAATGAGTGAGTCTTTAAGAAATTATAGGCTTTCAAACTTATTAAATCTGGGAAACATGTTTCCACATTTCTTCCACAACAATGCCAGGCACATTTTGGCCAAGGAGTTCAGCTTATGTTTTATTAAATGTAGTCATGTCTTTACATTTTAGTTAATATAAATTTCTCTTTTGCCATTACAAAAACACATTTGCATACATATATTCAATACACAACATGAAGATCCCGCTCATATGTCTCATTTAAAAAATTGTCTTTTCTTGCATTTTTAAGTATGAAGCATAAAAAACAAGACTTGTCTAGTTGACATGCTTTTAAAGCAAAGGACTATCACAAAGAAATGCACATATTATTAAAACCCACCCACAATTTTTTTAATTTAAGTCTCTATAAAGAAGTAAATATCTGCTATACCAAAAATACTGTATTTTTCTTTAATTAGTGTGAAAGTATATCTAAGAAGGAATTAAAACACTAAAACTAATATGGTAGTTCACTAGCAATGCATGTAAAATTTTTAATTTTAGAATGACTTTATAACTAACACCATTTTTAGAATGTCTTTATAACTAACACCAGTTGTTTAATTTAACAACTCATACTTTGATCATTTGAATTAAAAATGATGAAAAAAATTTTTAAATGAGTTTTTGTATGAAATCTCAAGAAATACTAGAAAATTTTTCCAGTTAAATTACAAATATGAAACAATAAGGCTTTCTTACTCAGCAGCTACCTATTATGTTTAACAACCTTAAAGTAAAATGTGTCAAAGATCAAGAGTAAGTTATCTAAAGTGTCAAGTGCATAGGGTCAAAGGTACAATTTTATTAGGTCAGGGGTGATATAAATAAAATCTTATATGCCAAAGAAGAAGGGTAACAGACAAAGTATATATAATATAAAGACATCACAGATGACAAGTAATAACTTTAAGTAGAACAAGTATGTTTATTATAGAAACCTTCACTGATTAAAAATGAAACTTCCATGTGAATAATATAAAATAACCTTACTATATCACATAACTCATATGCTACATTGCCAACTTGTTTACAGAAGGAAGAAGCTTTCACCAAGAATAGCTATATGAAGTTTAAGAAAATTTACTTCCAACTGGAACTGTACACAAAATGAACACATCAATCAAACCTCAACCCACAATGACTTAAGTATAAGATCATTATGATAGCTATAAAAATTAGATATGACTGAGCATTCTTCTTTCAAAGTACATCAATTTAATATTCTTACCTTGTCACCTTTTCTCTTTGAAATAAAAACATGTAAAATTTATATTTAAGTTATAATAGCACACTACAGAATTTTTATTTTTCCAGTGTTGAGGATAAAACTTAGGGCCTTGTGCATTCTAGACAAGTACTCTACCACTAAACTATACCTACTACTCCAGAGAAGTTTATTGTTTTGTAAATTAAATATTTAGTTTTACTATTAAGGCAACCTAATTTCAAATATTTTTATCAACAGAAGTTTCCTTCACATTGGAACATGACCTTACAATTAAGACAATAGCCCTGCTTATAAAGCAAATCCCTCTATTTATAAGTAAATCCTTCTACTTATAAGATGGACACAGATAATTCTAGTTCTTTTTGTTCTGTCAAGTTTTGCTTTGTTTTTAAGATGATATTTTTATTTATTTGCAAACAGAGAGAAATGAGAAAGAATGGGCACACCAGGACCTCCTGCCACTACATATGAAGCATACGCCGCTTTGTGCACTTTGTGCGTCTGGCTTTATTGTGGGTACTGGGGAATCAAAACCAGACTGTCATGCTTTGCAAGCAAGTGCCTTTAACTGCTGAGCCATCTATCTACCTATTCCCATTTTTTGTCTTGTTTTTATTTATAGTCTCATAGCCTAGCTTGGCTTGGATTCACGAGCCTTCTTCTGTCTTCTATAGGCATATGCCATGACATCCAGTAGGTTACTAGTTCTAAACTCAAATATATAATAGGGATATTCATGAGATATTTAAATTTTTAAAATTCACATTCCTTTTCCTAAAAATATAATTTGAGTAAAAGGCAAAAATTATTTCAGGTGACTTAATATTTACAGAGAAAAAATTTAAAGGCAAATTCCAATTATACCTGTATTCAATTCTATATAGCTTTTCAGTTCTATTCAACTCAATAACCCTTGTCAAAAACCTTAATCATGTATCAAGTATTATAACAAATATAAAACTACAGGAATTAGAGACCTTAAATTTCAGAAATAGTCAACTGGCAAGTATTAGAATAATCTTCCAAAAAGATAGATGGCACTTAAGAGGAATATCACCTGAAGCTGTGGCCTCCGCACACATGCACACACAAGTGCAGATACACTCTCACACACACACATATATTTTAAAAAGATGCTTAACAAACATTAACCTTATTTCTCGGAAGTTTTAGAAATCATCTATAATAGAACACGAAAATTCATAGATGACATCCAATTTATCAATAACACTAGAATGACAAATACATAAATATATGACATGTAAATTTCAGTAAACAATAATTATAGGTGAAAAAATACTGAGTTTCCAAAAATTTGTACATAGTGCATTGATCAAAAATTATCCATTTATATGGAATATATGTTGATTTGGGTTTTCTAAAAAATGTGATGCATAGCTGATTTTCTTATTGTGTACAAATAAAATATCAAAATACTGCAACTTTGTCTTGCACAAAAATTATATAAATGATAGCATTACATTTTAATTTAGTTATTAATGCATACATTAAAATGACACATTTATCTATATTACAGTAGTCATTAAGTTCGAGGTACAATTATTTAAAAGAAATACTTTGTAACAAAGCAGCACATCCTAAGTAGTCAGTAACTGTGAATGAATAAAAGTAGAGCTCACCACTTCTTCATCTGAAAGCTCCCGCCCTTGGATGCTGCTGTTCTCTCTCACAGCCTGCTGATGCTTCTTCCCTTTGATGTGGCTGAAGAGATATACCTCAGAGGAGATCTAAAAGCATCAATCAAAACCATATACTTAATTTGACATTTATCTCATTTTAAATATTAAACATTCAATTCACTATGCAATAGACAAACTAAGATCACTCTAGAATTTACATATTAGGTGTAAAATATTTTCCTTAGAATGCAATCCTGAAATCCAAAATGTTCATGTAACAGTTTGTTACATGAGCAAACAGTCATGCCATATATTACAGCTAACATCAAAAGAAGTCATTTCCTCTAAGTTTGAAGATTCAAGTCTTGGCACTGAAAATCTGAGTTTTAGTTTCTTAAAATATTTTTACTTATTTACTTGCAAGCAGAGAGAGATAGAAGAATGACAGAGAGAATGGGTACACAGGGCCTCTAGCCATTGCAAACAGACTCCAGATGCATCACTTCGCACATCTGGCTTTACATGGGAACTGGGGGATCAAACTCAAGTTATTAGTCTTTGCAGGCAAGTGCCTAACCACTGAGCCATCGCCAGCCCTGAATTTCACTTTAGATTCAATAAAAATATTGATTTGGACCATCATTAGTAAATAATCTTTATAATAATGAATGCATACTTAGGTACTTTTTACATTGCTACTCTTAAATGCTATTATTTTCTTTTTATTTCTTTTATTTTTTTACAAAGGTTATAGTCTAATATCCCCTCTCCCCCAAGCCCACTTTCCATGAGGGTTCTCCTCAGTGGGGTTATTGGTATTTAGTGTGGGGTAATTAAAGCCTCAATCTCTGGGGGCAGAGGGGGAACTGTGTAACTATAATGGAAGAGAGAGCATCAGGAATAAGAGCATAGAACTAGAATGAGACTGACTAGATGCTACTATTTTGACTACATACTTCTCATTAAAAATCTTGAAAGAACTCAATAGCGCTCAGCAAAGACATCAGCACAAGTTTTAAAAGGCGGGACTATTTGTATTGTTTCATACATCTTTTAATAATAATGACGTACCAGGACATTGCAGAGGGAACATTGCTTCTTTCTCTCATAAGGGGTCAACTTGGGAGCATAATCAGTATTTGCATGTCGCCCACTGCTTAACTCAGCAGCTTTTTCTTTCCTCTGTTCAATCTGTTCCATGTGTCTTCGAATGCTTTCATCATGCTGTAAGATGAGGCCAAAGTGTGAGAAAGTTCAAAAATATTCCACGTATACTAAGAACTTAGTATGTATTCGCATTAAAGCTCCTACAATAATAGGAGAGTATAGTATCTAACTTTGACATTGGGTTGCACACTGAAGACAACATGTACAATGTTTCCTGAAGTGTGCCCCACAGGATGTTGGCACAGGTTGTGTGAGAATGGCTTCAGTAAAGTAAATTTGAAAAACAGTAAATGAAACCTGAACAGGTTAGTATTTTTTGCATGTAATTTGGCCTGCAAGAAATGCACTTTATTTTTTTATTGAAAGATTTTGATACATAGATTCATTTAGTTCTAAATTGTTAAAATATTAAATAATTAAAATAACATAAGCCCACTAAGTAAGAACAGGAAATGTTAAATTTCTTTACTTTTTTGCTACAATGGTTATTTGTACTGTACCAAAATTAATTTAGTTTCTAGACAACTGAGTTTGAAATAGTCATAATGACATCATGTAAAGTTTGATGCTTCAGAATACAATTGAATTCAATTTTATTCCACAAAATTTTAATATCATGCTCCATTAAAAGCTCTAAATTTTCAAATTAAACCTGTATGACATGCCAACCTTGAGCTGAATTTTTTTCTGCAACTCTTCCATAGCTTCTTGCTGAGCTGCTGTGAGTGCTGCTAACCGTTCCTCCCTGTCTCTGTAAGAAGAGAATCAAGCTATAAATTCAATTATTTAAAGTAATGAATTACAACTTTATGAAGTTCAAAAAATGCAACTAGGATACAAAAACTTATTCTTTGTGTGTGTGTGTCTGTGTGTGTCTGTGTGTGTGTGTGTGTGTGTGTGTGTGTGTGTGTGTGTGTGTGTGTGTGTGTGGCATGAGTGGGGAGTACTGTAGTGTGAATTTATGTGTGGGAGCCAGAAATCAATTATTCTCCACCTTATTTTTTGAGACAGTCTCACTGAAGTTGGAACTCCCTGATATCACTAGATTGGCTGGTCACCAAGGCCTAGGATCCTATTTTTGCATCCAGCACTGGGATTATCGACAGCTGCCTTCACACTAGACTTTTAGATGGTTCTTAGGATCCAAACTCAGATCCTTAGGCTTGTATGTCAAGCACTTCACTGATTCAGCCATTACTGGAGCCCAAGGGCTTATATATTCTAATAGAATGTCATTTTAATTTTTTCTTATTGCCTACTGCATCTCAAATATATAAATATATTCTCAATAAATATTTGTGAAACAAAAGAAGTTTAATTGATTTAGATTAATTTTATGCTTATTTTGACCTTTTTTGATGCTGAAGCAACCTCATCGTTAATATTAGCTATAAAAATAGGGTTCTGAACCCAAGCATGAATTTAAATACTAGACCTTGGATTTTCATTTAAATGTACCAGCTTAGGGTAGAGAAATGTCTCGGCAGTTAAAGGCACCTGCTTGCAAAGCCTGAAAACCTGGATTTGATTACATAGTACCCACATAAAGCCAGATGATCAAAGTAGCGCATGCATCTGGAGTTTGTTTGCAGTGGCAGGAGGCCATGTTGTATTCAGTCTCTCATTCTTGCTTGCGCTCTCGCTTGCTTGCTCCCTCTCTCTCTCTCTCCATCTCTCACTCAAATATTTTATTTACTTATTTGAGAGAGAGAGAGAGAGAGAGAGAGAGAGAGAATGGGTGGGCATGCCGGGGCCTCTAGCCACTGCTAAGGAACTCCAGACACATGCACCACCTTATGTGGACACTGGAAAATCAAACTTGGGTCCTTCTGCTTTGCAGACAAATACCTTAACTGTTAAGCCATCTCTCCAGCCGTCAAATAGTTTTTAAAATATATAGCAAAATGAAAAGCATACATTTGACTTTGTTCTTTATAAAATCCTATTAAAACCATAAGAAACTAATAGAAAACTCACAAGTAAAGGGAACAGGAGAGGAAATGATCATGAACTATGGATATCAAAGCTGAAAAATCTATCTTAGAATGCTGAAATCTAAGGTTTCAATGAGAAACCAGCAGGACAGCTAATTCTATCAACAGAATTCCATAAAAGCTCAGATATTAAAGAAACTACTTAAGAAGGAAGAAACAAAGACTAGGGATGGAAATAAAGAGATTGGTAAAATATTAAGAGAAGTAGCAGTTCTCCTACACAAATATCTTACAAAGAATTTCTTTTAACTTCAGCTAAACAGAATCAAATTCCTTTTTTTCAAGCAAAAATTCTTGAGACAGCAATTTTCTCAACCAACAGAAAATTTCAAAAGGTCTCCATTTTAATATAATATCACAATTCTTGGATATTACTGAAATTTAGCACATTCCTGTATGTGTGATGATTTCTAAGATATGACATCAAATAGCTTCATTTAAAATATCTGATGTAAAATATATGATTCAGTATGATGGGTAATCTTGACTGTCAACCTGACAGGATCTGACATCAACTAAGACACACCTCGGAACAAGTCTGTGTCGGCATTTCCAAGAAGGAGTAACTGATGGGCAGCGCCTTTCAGCGGTAGCCCAGAGGTCCAGAGAGCACTACTGTGGCCGCCTGCTTTCTCTTTTCTCCTTAGTGCCTGTATCTTCCTCCTCCTCCTCCTGCTCCTCCTGCTGCTGCCCCCACAGCCCTTTTTCACTAGCATCAGAATCTAGCTTCTTGGCCTCCCAACCTGGACTGAAGGCCAGCTGCTGTCCAGGAATCATTTAGGTCTGAAGTGCCAGATTGGGACTGCTATGGCTTCCAGCTTCCAGGTCTGAGCAGCTAAGAAGGTGTCTGCCTCTCAAGCATACAAATAACCATTCCTGTACTACCCATCCCCTGTCAATTGTAAGTCATTCTTTAAAATCCCCTTTGACAACATATATGCATTCTATAGGTTCTATTTATCTAGAGAACCACGGCTAATACAATCAGAATCAAAATCAAGATTAGCAAATTAGTTACCTAGCTCTTTCCCGGGCGGCATCCTCACGAGCTTTTTCCTTTTCTTGCCTCTGTTGTTCAATGCGGGCTTCTTGTTCTTTCCTCTTCATCAACAATTCTTCCACACGAGCCTGCCGTTCTGCTTCAAGTGCTCTTTTGCGTTCCTAATGTTCAAAACATTTTTAGTTATTAGCACTATGTATAAAATAAAAATGATTTTAAAAGGTGATATACATTTGAAACAATTGATAATAATTTAAACATTCTAACATACTCCTAGCCAGCTACTAGGTATACTGGTTTTAAGAATTTATATGAAAATGAAACAGCATTATAGATATATTTATATACATATTTATATTACATTTTCACATGATCTTTGGAAACCTAACTTGTTTTGACGTTTTGTAATTAATCAATTCTAAAACAGTACATTGATACAAATTATATGAATGCCTAAATAATGAAAAAAATCACTGTTAAGACATTTTATTCCTTAACTAAGTTTTAATAATGAAATCAAGTGAAGGAAACTTGTGGGAAGGAGAAAGAGGATACTCCAGCATAGTGAGTATCTTAATGAGTGCTGGATCAGATTCCCTGATTGTGTTCCCTGGCCCCATAATTCACTAGTGGAATGACTCTAATCTACTTATGTTCCTTTTATCTTACTTATGGAAGATAAATAATAATACACACTCCTCCTAAGGAGTGTGTATTATTATAAAGAATACATAAGATAATAAATGAAAAGCTCATATCATTGGGCCTAGAATACAGTGGATTCTCAATTATCACCATCATGATCAAGGCAGTTCACTGATCAAAACAGAGTTCAACTGTAGAAGTGGCGGCAGGGAGAACACTAGTGCTGTTCTCACCACAGGCCAGAGAAACTTCTTTTTGGAGATGGCTGTCGATACTGGGGAGACTTGGAGCTCATCTAAGTGATGAGAATAGGGGGCTGTTGAGAACTCAGCACTAAATAGACATCTCTACCATGCCGTACAAGGCTCAGAGGACAGCACAGGAGAGGAAGCAGAACACAGAAGAGCCAGTGTGTGGGGAGGAGTGCTTTAGGTTACTACCCATCAGACATGACATGTATTCATGACCTCATAGTGGCTATAGGCTGTTGTCTCCACAAGCCCTGCACATTTGACATAGGTGACAGAGGAGAGCAAAAGGAATGAGACGTCAAGAAGAAGGACTACTTGGAAAGAGGAGGGGTAAGAATGAGTATGAGGACAAAAGAAGGTAATGGGAGAGGATTATGATCAAATTACAGTATGTTCATGTATTAAATTTTTCAATAAAAAGGGCAGAAAAAGTTAAAATTCATTAAGAAATACTGTGTCCTGTGTACATGTCTGCCTAGTATCAGTACTCTGCTAATGTTCCCATGTTAGCAGTGGACCTGAGACAGTTCTTTCAATCTCTCCCAATTGCCCAAGGAACTTACACAATCTCTCTATGGGCCCTGGCTCTTCACGATTCATGAAACAGATGCTGGACACAATAAGCACCACCTACTTAAAGAACCTCGGCTTACTGTAAGATCATAAATTACTAACTATGGTAAGTACTCTGCATAGTATTTTGCCATAGTAAGGTAAAGGCTCAGTAAAGAATAAAATGGGGTGAAGTTTCTTCCTCTAAAATACACCCAAAGGTTGCCCTCATTTGCTTTACATTTGTGTGCACTCTCCCCCACCCTCCCCACCCCATCTGTCTTTCCCTCTCTATATTGAACTCAGATAATGAGAACTGAAGGGAAGACACTGATTTTAGAAGAAAATATCAGGCATATTACAAACTTGGAGATATGCAGCTAGACTCTAAATGTATTTTTAAGGTCTGGCATACTATTCATGAAATTTCACTAATTCTAGTTACTAACTGATAGATAACAGAAGAAAGCAGGCTGGTTCCATGAGAGGCAATAAGCTGGAATGCCCTTTTCAATTTTGAGCTTTATAAAAAAGATTGCAGAACCATGCCAAAGGCTACAGTGAGGGAGAGGGGCTCCAGAAATCCAAGAAAGACAGTGAGATGTCTTTGTTACAAGCTTCTTGGGGAAAGAGGTATGTCTGGACACAGACTACGTTGATAGAAGTGACAGAGGCAAAGGAATCCAAGGGCTCTAAAGGAGAAGTGTTTTTCTGCACTGCTGCCCTGAATAGGAAGGTACTACATAAGAGAGTTATAATTCATGACTGCCTTGGTTCAGGCAGAAAGGCCTCTTAAACTGGCCATATCTATGTTCTGACGGTAAAGAATATGTGGAGACTTGCTGAGCTACACAAGACCTTGACTCATAAAACTGAAAACAATGAACTCTGATACAGAAAACTACCCATTAAAAAAAGTATACACAAAAAATGCTCTATATTTAAATTTGCTTTATATTAAAAATAGTACTAATTTTGAAAATGTGCTTCACTATGAAATTCATAAACTTAGGCACTAAGTACAAATAAAATGAACTTTTCATAACATTTTAGAAAGCCCAAAATTCAAGAAATACAATTCTAAAAATTATAAATTGACTTTAAAATAGCATGTTAGTGTTATATTAATATAATTATATATATATATGCACACACAAAATAGCTAGTTGTTGGCTTATAAACATGTCAGCATTGTAATTGTTTTCATAGAAATAACACTGTACTAGTAAGTTAAATGAACTTCAAAAATTAACTAAGGCTAGTAATGTGCAGCTATCCCTCTGAACTGACACATTCCCTCTTGGAGAAAGGAGGCTAGATTTACAAGACTCAAGAAGTAAACCCAGCTGGAGAGATGACTCAGTGGTTAAATGTACTTCCTGTGCAAGCATGAAGACCTAATGGGGCTTCTGAGACTGCCAGAGTTCAAATCTCCAGATCCCACATAAAATAGCTACTTGTGGCATCATACATGGAAGCAGAGATCTAAGAATTCTCAGAGCCCCAGCAAGCTCCAGAACTAAAAAATAAAAAAAGGAGACTCTAACTCAAAATAAGACCAGGCAAAAGATGGAGTGGTTCACCTGGTGTGTGGTACACCGCAGGGGCACATACATGTACATACACATACATAAACCACATCACACATCACTCACACATACACACACACACACACAGGAAGCCAATTTAAAAGACTCTGAAAAGGACTCCTAAAAGTTATAATAAATTAAGGCCCCTACTCAGCATTCTAAAAGCAGTAACAATTGTTGAGCAGAGACTTTCTGTCTAAGGAGAGCTGACTACAAGTTGTGCCCAAGCTGAAGTGGGATTTCAGATGATGAAAATGCCTCTGAGTCATCCATGTTTCTGAAAGTAACCCAAGAAATTCACTGGTTTGCTAAAATAGGCTTTGTGGGATTGTTTCTTTGGCCTGTCATTGGTGCCCTATGAATGAAGAGATGGTTGTTCATGTCTCCCCAGGAAAAGTCAAACACAAATGGCATCTGAAGAATTAACAGAACCAAAGATGAGTTGGGGAGCAGAGGTGACAGGACATGTAATTGAGGCTGATTTGTGTGATGGTGAAGCAACAGTGGGGACAATCCCAGTAACCTTTCTCCATGTAGCATGGGGTAGTGGGCTACTTTGATTTATGTATAAAATATACAATGTCTGTATTAAAAGGTCAGTCTCTTCTACCAAGGAACAGCAACATTTTTCTTTTTTATAATTTATAATTTAATTATTAACTTAGGGTCATAAATGAATAACTGATATATTTGAGTTTTTATTTCAGTCATTTCTTCATCATTATTGCTGTCTGTTTCTCTAAAACAGGATTATTGTGTTCTGTTTTGTCACTAATACTTTTCAGAAACCACTATGCATTAAAAATACAGATATAAATAAGACATAATCCTTGCCCTTATGGTAAACAATTACAGTTTAATGTAAAAGAGTATATTCAAGGTATAAAGGGATCATGAAGAAGACATTCACAAAAAAAAGGCATAGGATTCAAACAAAATGAAAATCAGGCATTAATCTGGGAATTCCTGCTAATGCTCAAATGTTGAAAAAGTAGTAAACTTAAAATACATTAACATTTTAATTTGCTAAAATTAAACAAGCCAGTGACATGAAACACAAAATAGCCATATGTGTAATTTGTGGTAAAATGGCAAAGTTTTGCATGCTCTGCTCCCAATCTCTGATACAGGGCTCCTTCAGCATGGAAAGACCTCACTCACTCACATGCTTGCTCACCATTTATACCTGCTTCGCTTTGTAAAACTTCATGGAAAAGTCACCTCCTCTAGGAAACTGGTCCTGAGTTTCTCATGTCCACTCTATTCTATAAGAATAAGTGGTCTCCTATGACTTGACTGTAGCACCAGTTCTAATGAGTTAAGATTTGCTTATGTGCATGTGTTCCTCCTGAGAACAAGGATATATATTTTTGACAACTTCAAGCCCAGCACAAGACTTGTTTGTAGTAACTCAAAGTGATCACTGAATGAAAGAACTAGAAGTAGTTACAATATGACATGAAAGTTTGCATTTTGATTGGAATATTACAAATTTATCCTCTATACTCAAAACTTCAGGTCCTGAATAGATACCAAAGTTGTGGTACATATACATTATGGAATTCTCAGCAGTAAGGAAAAAGCAATATAATGAAATTTGCAGGAATTTGGAACAGATCGTACTTAACGAACTCACACAAGAACAGAGATAAATGCCACATATTCTCCCTCATCTGTAGTTCCTAATTGGGTTAAGCTTGAATAGTAAGCAAACCTCACATGTGAATTGTGAGGCTGACAAAGGGGATGAAAGGAAAGGGGGTGAGAGTGGAAGGGTGGGTAAGGGTGATACACATTAATCTAAACCCATAATGAACTGATACCATAGAATCCTGACTTTTGGACAGTAAGCTCTTGAGGAAGATGGGGCCATCGTCTGTAAGAAGGGCCTTGAAGAGGGTAGGATGAAGCCTAATCCTAAAACAAGTGGCTCTGGCCTATAACTCCCCGTGTCCCAGTTAACTGCTTACTTCATACTCTGAGCTGTTGATTGGTGAGACCTACGAGGTCCCTAAAACAAGACAGGCTTACGTCAAAGCTCTTGATTACCCACCCCAGGCAAAAGATAAGATACTATTGCTGAAGATACCACAGGATGCTGTCACACAACACCAAGAGACCCCACTGGATCCAGAAATGAAGTCAGCTCCCAGATGGTAGCTTATGTAGTGCTGGAAGACACTACATGAGCTGCCAGGGAAAATAAGCCAATGATATTCTGAGACAGCAGGGTACATTGATAAACACCAATCAATGTTATGAGAAAGCAGAGGGCACTGCTATACCACAGAGACCAGCAAGTCAAGAAGTGCTGATCTGTGCAATACTGGCACTTAACCTAGGTGGGTAATCAACACTCTCTGAGTGGCTAAGAGATCTGCTCAATGGCAAGGAACTCTTAGCTAGAACTAGGATCCAAGGAAAATTCTTATGGATACCAAGAACCTAAACTCTTAAGGGGAAGCCCCCACTAACCATGAGCTGACAGAGAGGATATACAAATTAAAATCTTGCCAAATTAACAATGTTTGTCTCATTTAACTTATATCCTCACTCTGTTGGAGGTTCTATAGTTTTCAGAAGGCAGCAAGAGCCAAGGACAACCCAATTCCACAAGACCTGAGATGATGGCTGACTCCCAAGTAGGCAATAAGCCACACCTAACTCATCATTTAGGGCCCAAATGAAACTATAGAGGAAGTAGCTAATTAAAGGTATCCTGCAGAGATTTAAGTTATCTGATGATACTAAGCAATAAATGATAAGTGCCCCTTGTTATAAGCAAAAAGACTGTCCAATTATTTAAATACTGGTCCAAAAAATTTGGATTGTTTTTGGATGAGAATAACATATTCTTGCCAAAACCATTTAGAAAAGAATAGATAATCTATCGCAGTAGTTCAGTCCTTCACTTGGTTAACATTAGACACTGTATTTTTGTAACTTCAATCTAATGATAACAGCACTAATTACCTTTTGTGAAGGAGCAAGCAATACATTCTGGCAATGAGATTTGAAGTTTCCCTATAGTCCTATGTTAATTAATTCATGTATCCTGAGGTAAAAATAATAGGTTTTAGTCCTTTTTAGATACCCAGCAAGTGACTCAGAGCCCAGATTGTGAAAGGTACTCACTAAAGGCTGGCTAAATAGAATCCTACCTGCACAGCTTCATCACGTGCTTGCTTTTCTTCTTGTCTTCTCTGACGTTCTTCCTGTAATTCGTTAAGCCTCTGCTCATACTCCTTCAATTTGGATAAGACATCATGGCGTTTATTCTGGGCTTCAAGAGTGTTTATAAAGGCAATTTCATTTACCTTCAATAAGAGCAAAGAAGGAAGAATCAGAATCAAGTTTCTAGAATATCTTACAGAAACAAGAAATAGAACTATTTTTACACAATGACATATATTATTGTGTGGGAATGCACACATGCCACAGCACTCATGTGGAGGTCAGGGGGCAACTTTCGGATGCTGGCCCTTGCCTTCCACTTTGTTTGAAGCATGGTCTGTTGTTCACACCTTCATCAGTCAGGCTAGCTGATCCTCAAGCTTCTGCACCCCCCCTCTCACCACAAGTGAGCTGGGGAAATTACCCAGGGTCTGGAAATCCAAACTCGGGCACTAATGCTTGCACAACAGACATCTTACCAACTGAGCCAACTCCCTAGTCCTACATAACAACAGAATCAGTGGCAAGGCACAGGAAAATACTGTGCTACTGACTTTCTTTCTTCTAGTATTTACCTCAAGATAAATAAACCAGTGAATATGACAAACCCATAGACTTAAATAAGAACTACTGTAGAGAACTACTGTTGAAAATGTTCTTAAATCAAGAAACAGTTAAAGAATTTACAGAGAATCTTATATAAAAGTTTACTTAATATGAAGATAATTCATAACTATATAAAACACATCTAAGTGTTCATATTCTAATGAGATATTTCTTTTATTAATATTTTAGGATGGCCTACAAAGTAATAGAGTTCACCATGACATTTTCATACATATATGTCATCATAACTGGTTTGTATTTGTCTCCCTCCTCCATGACCTTCCCTGTAGACCCTGTCTCAATCTGACTAGTTTTCTTCCTTTCTCCAACCTCCTTCTACTTGCATGTCATATTACCCTCTTACCACCTCTCCCTTAGAGCTCTTCCGTCCTTCCTTCTCATGAGACCTGCTCTAGTTTCATTAACTACAAAAGATACATAAATATGCATATATTTTATCCATATAATTTTAAATATGGATTACACATACAAGATTAAACATGTGGTAGTTCAGGCATCCTTTGATAGCATTTGTAGATATTTGAAGTTCTTCTGCTCCTTCTCTTTGGAATAATCTATTTCTTCTTATTTTGACTGTATTTCACTGGCTCATAGGAAGGCAGTTTCTAGTCCATCATCTTACCTAGAATTCCTCTCTGATAATGAATTTGAGTGAGAACTAGGTATGAGTTACTATACTATAAAATAAAAGCTATATTCTAAGCTTTAGAAGTATTGATTCATAACAGCCAAAATTTTCTAGACAATACATATCTCAAAAGTAATATGTAACTATAAATCTCAAAAATGAGTAAGTCAAATTTCTTAGTTGTAAAAACCAAAGGATGGGACTGTTACTACAAAACAGAGAAAATCAGGAAGGAAACTGTAGAACTAACTCTATTTGACAGAAGCAGAGACTCCAAAAATCCAGACAATCTCAATATAGTTTATGCATTGAAGACAAAGACCGAGTAGAGTTCTTATCAAGATTTCTTTAATGCGACATCTCCATGCCAAGAGGCCGTTTTTATAAGTACTTTTAAAGGTAGGTTTGTTACATCACAATCTCTCAAATTAGTGAAAGTATAAGTAAGATACGTGATTATATTCAAGAAAAGTTTATTCACACAGTATAGAGGCTCAGATGTTAAACATAACCATCATTTGGGGAACAGAATGGGGCCTAATGCAATAAGCAAAAGAAATAAAATAAAATCCAGAAGGTAAAAGACTGGCTTAAAAACTCAGAAGGGTTCCTTTTTCCCGCTCATCCTCGCCAGCATCTATTATTGTTGGATTTTTTTAATGATTGCCATTCTGACTGGAGTAAGGTAGAATCTCATTGTAGTTTTGTTTTGCATTTCCCTGATGATTAAGGATGATGAATACTTTTTTAAGTGAGAGTTGGCCATTTGTGTTTACTCCTCTGTGAATTCCCTGTTGAGATCAATGCCCCATTTTGTGAGGGGGCTGTTTGATTTTTCATTATTTATTTTTTTGATGGAAAGCAGTATGTAAAGACTCCTAAACAGAATGGATATAGAGTTACCAATGGACCCAGGTATCCCTCTACTAGGAATCTACCCTCAAGATTTCATGCCTTAGCATAGAGGCATTTGCTCAACCATGTTTATTGCAGCTCAATTCATAATAGCTAAGAATTAGAATCAACCCAAATGCCCATCTCTGGACTAATGAATATCAAAGTTGTGGTACATTTACACGATGGAATTCTACTCAGCTGAAAGGAAAAAATGACATAATGAAATTTAAAGAAAAGTGGACAGACTTGGAGCAGATCATACTTAGGGAACAAAGAGTCAAATGCCACATACTCTCCCTCAAATGTGGTTCCTAACCAGACTAAGCAAACCTGACAGGTGAAATGTGAGGCTGTAAAAGGAGATGGAAGGAATGGGGATGGGGAGGAATGGGAGGGTGGGAGGACTTATACATTAAGCTAAATGAAAAATGAATCGAACCATAAAATCCTTACTTACACACAGTAAGTTCCTGCGGAAGTTGTGGGCATCACCTGGTAAGAGGGGCCATGAATAAAATGGCAGGAAGCCTAACTCCATTAAAAACTGATCAGACCTGCAACTCCCTGTCCCCATCAATGGTTATTTCCCACACTGAGTTGTTGATCAAAGAAACCCATCAGGTCCCCAAAACAAGACAGGCTTCTGTCAAAGCTCTTGAATACCCGCCCCAGGCCAAAGGTAAGATCCTAATGCTGAAGAAACAACAGAAAGTCATTGTACAACACCAAGAGTCCCTGTGAGATCCAGAATGGTAACCAGCTCCCAGATGGTAGCATCTGTAGTGCTGATATGTGCTACATGAGCTGCCAGGGGAAGTTGGTCAATGATATTTGGAGAAAGCAGAGATTCAGAATGTTGTCAAAAATGCTTAATACATTGCTTTATGGGAGAGATCAACAAATCAAGAAGTGATCACTTATGCAATGGTGGCACCAAAACCTAGGGGGATAATCCATGGCTTTCAGATTGGCCAAGAAATCCACTCAGTGACAAGGAACCCTTAACTGGAATTGGGATCTGGGGAAAAATCCCATGGAGACCAAAAACTTGGGCTCCAAGGGGAAATTCCCACTAGTAGAGAACTACAGAGAGGCTACAACCAATAGAATCTTGCCAAATTAGGAATGTATGTCTCACTTAACCTATACTGATCTCATTCTCCGATGGAGATTCTGTTGGTATTTTTCAGAAGGAAGTGAGAGAGCCGTGGTCATTCCAACTCCACCAGCAAGCCACAAGATGATAGCTGACATTCCAACAAGAGAGGAACCACCCTGGGCCTATTGTATAGGCCCCAAATGAAACCTTTGAGAGAGTGTCTGATAAACATGAGACTTATCACCATAGCAAGTCAGATAACTCAGGATAGGTAAATGAGACAGACACCAGTGATATCCAACACAACCCACAGCATAAGTCCAGAGACACTTATGATCTCAACAATAAAACAGACTTAAAATGTGCAGAGAGTGTACGAGCCATGATGGGGAGAATATCCAGAGACACTGACACCCTCAGCAACAACACACAAAATGGAGGGAAAACCTGGCTACCTCCTGTGCTATTTAAAACCCCCTATCCCATGGACTTATCCAGTATGCCCACTGAGGAGGGCCTCAGTGGGTTGGGGACAGGGAGGAGGGTAGTGGAGCTACCATCCTAAGATTTGCTCACACAATGGATGTAATTTTAGATAATAAAAAAATGGACAAACCTCTAAAAAAAAACTCAAAAGGAAACCATAACTCATGAAAATAGAAAATTCGCTGTGCCAACTGTATAACAGTGATGACGTAAAAAAAAAGAATAAGAATTTAAGAGGGCAAATGATAGATAAGACAACATCACAATGATAAAGAACTAAGGAATTTAAACTAATAACAAAATATTGTAACAATTAAATTAGAATAGAAAAATTAAAAATCTCTAAAGTTAGTATTGAAGGAAAGGGCTTGTGATAATTAATGTTGATTTTTAAGTGAAAATGGACTTATAATGAGCTTTGACTGTAGAAAACAGGTCAAGGTTAACTAATAGAAAGATATGAAATTACAAAAGGCACCAGAAAATATTCCAACATAAATATAGGAAGTGTGTTCTAAAGAGAAGACATAATTTAAAAATTCAATATATTGAACGTATGAAATGTTATATTTCATAAAAAAACTGAATCAGAACATCATATGAAGAATATTATATTGTTATAAAACATTAAAGAAAAGCAATAAATGTTAAAGCTTTCAAGCAGTCACTGTGATGGTTAGGTTTTGTTGTCAACTTGATTTTTTAATAATCTTGGGTGGGTTTCTGATGTTTTTCACAGGAAAGCAGCCCCCTCAGTAGGGTGCAAGATGTAAGAAAGTTCAGGGAAACTAGAAATGAACATCCCTTCCTGGGAGGGCAGTGAAGGAAGGAAATTCCAGAGACTCAGGAAGTCAACAAAGGGTTGCAAGACTCCACCCTAAGGCTATATAAAGAAGAAAGAAATCTCTGTCTACCCATGCCTCTCTCCCTGCCTGGCAGCTGGTGCTTGTTGTGCATCTCTTTGTTGGCATTGGAATAAAGCTAACTCAGCTTTCCAGCCTGGACTGAAGACCAGCAGTTCTCCAGGAAGCCTTTAGGCCTTCAGTACTGGTTTGGGGCTGCTAAAGCATCCAACCATGTGAACTCAGCAACAATCTGTTCCTTGACTCTTGGGCTTACAGACTGCAATTGTGGGAATGCCATGAGCTAATTCAATACATCTTTTTTTAAACTACAATTACAAGAAATCAAACTTTCCATAAGGCATCAGGTAATCTTTTCCACAGATGAGATATTAAAAGATAATGAAATAATGTCAAAAAAGTTTTACAAATAATGAAACTGGGCTTCAACCAAGATATAATCCATACAAAAAAACACAGACCTTAAGTAATCAAGGAATAAAGCCCAAATGAGCTAACTCTGAAAAAAAAAAACTTAACAAAACCTAATGAAGTAGGAGGTAAATCAAAATGAAGAACTCACTGATAGAGAATCAGTAAGCAACAGGTCCAAAGCCCATGGCTAGAGAAATCATAGGCCCAAAAGCAGATGCTACCACTGTTGTTTTGCTGAATGAACATGTGGTCACAATACAGTCTAAATATTTATGTTTTCCTCCAAGGATTAGTGCTTCTCTCAGCCTTGATCAGAGAAGCTTCTTTTACCAGTGTGTGGAAGCTAATGCCTAAAGCAAAGACTCATCACTGGTTAAAGGACTGAGTATAAACAACTTTGAGTGCTCAGCCCCCAAAAAAGGCTCTATCTATATCACCACCTCCAAAGCTCAGGAAACATCAAAGAAGTGGGAACAGAAACAATTTAAGAGCTGGAGTTTGAGAAGTCTTTTGCAAGCCGTATCTGAATGTTACATGGGCACTGTATTTAAGAAATCAGAGCTGACGTTACCTGCACAGGACCCGAACAAAATAGGGCTTGTCAACAGTCTATCAGGGAGGGGTAGAGACTCACAAAACCACATCCATCCATGAAAAACTACTGCTAATTAATGGTTTCATTAAAAATTGCTTGGGCTGGAGAGATGGCTCAGCGGTTAAGGCACTCGCCTCCAGTGCCTAAGGCCCAGGGTTCAATTCCCCAGGTCCCACATAAGCCAGACCCACAAGGTGGTGGCTCTGGTGCGCGCTCTCGCTCTCTCTCTCTCTCTCTCTCTCTCTCTCTCTCTCTCTCTGCTTGAAAATGAATAAATAAAATATTAAAAAATTGCTTGATGGTGTTTATATTAAGTCCAGAAAAGGTTAAATATTGATTAACCCAATAATCTCAAAGGCAAATAGAGTAGCATAGTGGGGAAAAAAATAAGAAATTAAAGAAGACATGATAATGAGGTGGTAGAAATGAGTTCACATCAGTATTTCTAAAGAATCTGATTTATAAAAGGTCATAAGAAACTATCTGTACAAGAGGTCTACAAAAGTACACAACCTAAGAAAGAAAACAAATGCTAGGCCAACATATCCTGTTGCCAAAAGACACTAAAAGAAAAAACTACAGAACCAAATTATTCAATAGCAGTTATGAAAACATTCTGAAATTATGCCAGACCAAACTTTTCAAGTTAATAGACTGTGACCAGGTGGATTTGACCTTGTATTTTCTCATCATCATTTCTAATACCTTGCTCCAACATGTTTTCTCTTTTTCTTATCTTGATTTATCTCATTACCTCTATATTGCTTGTTAAAGCTAAGTTACTAATACACTTACCTTTATTAAGTTTGAACTTTTAAAACTTATTTTTATTTATTTGCAAGCAGAGAGAGAGAAAGAGAGAGAGAATGGGTGCACCAGGGCCTCCAACCGCTGTGCATGGCTTTATGTGGGTAGTGGGGAATTGAACCCAGGTAGTTAGGCTTTGCAGGCAAGCGCCTTGACTGCTGAGCCATCTATCCAGCCCAAGTTTGATTTTTTAATGTATTATAATTTTATAATTCCCTTATTTTCAAACTTTATTGATTTGAATTATATATTATAAATATATAATTATATGTATAATGATAGGGTATATATCCTATTTTGGGTTTTTGTTTTTGTTTTTTCAAGGTAGGGTCTCACTCTAGCCCAGGCTGACCTGGAATTGACTATGTAGTCTCAGGGTGGCCTTGAACTCACAGCGATCCTCCTACCTCTGCCTCCCAAGTGCTGGGATTAAAGGTTCGCACCACCACAACCAGCTTCCAATTTCTATATATTAAGTATTTAGTTTGTTTCTGTAGTGTTATTAGTATAGTTTACATTCTTTTTGTTTATTTGCAAGCAGAAAAATACAAAGAGAGAGAGAGAGAGAGAGAATATGGGTGAATCAGGTCCTCTGCAAATGAACTCCAGATGAATGAACCACTTTGTGTATCTGGCTTTATGTAGGTACTGAGGAATTGAACCCAGGTTGTTAGGCTTTTCAGAAAAGAGCCTTAACCACTGAACCATCTCCCCAACTCCAGTCTGCATTCTTAACCCTGAGTACTAGCAGGAAATTAGACATAAAAGAAATCATGTGAGACCTGCTTGCTACAACCACCACCCATAGAAAAGAGGAAGAGATACACATCACAAAAGATATACAAATCACAACAAATATGAAAAATAAGGCAATTGAGTCCTCCAAAATTTCCTAAATACTCACTAAATCCAAATATACCAAAAGTATCAAAAGGTATCACCAATAAGCTAAACTAAGTGAGGAAAAACTATCATGAATTAAAGATATTTGAGAACATACTACACTTAGATAAAGAAACAAAGCTTTGCGCAGTGACAGTATCATAGCTAATGAGGTTTATCCAAGGCGCGATTATTGCTAATTGAAAACTTTTAAAAAGTAAAGAAAGAAATGATAATGATGATAACATTTAAGACCTTGGAGACATCACTGAAAGGATTATACCTACAAATACTTGGTATAGAGGCAAGAGCTGAGGTACAGACTATAAAATCAATTATAGCAGAAAACTTCCCAAATCTAGGGAAAGATATGGACATCTAAGAGCTAGAGGATGTAGAAATCCAAATGGACATAATCAGGTAAGAACCCTCTGCATCGTATTAAAATGTCAAGTATACAGACCAATGAGAGAACACTGACAGCTCCAAGTTAATTAAAAGTCAAACATGAGAATAACACTGACTAACTCAGCAGAAACCCTAAAAACCAGAAACATGGAAAGTATCTGTCAACCAAGGTTACTGTATCTAGCTGTTATCTCTAAAAAAACAACAAAAGAATCAATAGATAAAACCTTCCAAGATAAGCAAAATCTATAACAATTAGCCACTTCTAAGCCAGTATTGGAGAAGATACTTAAAAGAATTCTAAACATAGAGTGGGAAAAAAAAAGACATTTATAATCACAAAAGCTTATCACGTAATAAATATCACTAGATGAATAATCAAATAAAAAGTTTATGAATTAAACATTATTAACTCAACAAGCCAATATAACACCTAATATAAACAAAGAGAAATATAAAAAACACAAAGTATTTGAATCATCCTTGTAAGATGAGGGATGACAGGAATTACCATGTACCTAACAATGATAAAATTCTGTGATGATTAATGCTGACTGTGAACTGGACAGAATCTAGAATCATCTAGGAGATAAGCCTCAGGAATATTTGTAAGGGGGTTTCTAGATAGGACTAACTGAGGTGAAAGATCATCTTGAATGTGGGTGGTACCATTTTATGGGCTGGGGTCTGAAGCTTCATAAAATGGAGAAAGCTGAGCATCAGCACTCATCCTTCTCTGCTTCTTGACTGCAGATGTAATGTGACCTGCTGCCTCACACCTTGATTACTGAGAATTCTTCATCATGATGTGCTATACCCTCAAATTGTGAGCCAAAATTCTTCTCTCTGTAAGTTGCTTCTTGTTAGGTATTGTTTCACAATAATGAGAAAATTAATTAAATTACTCTCAAATTTAAAAAAAAAAAACACAAATAGACTGGGATTGAGGGCCCAGCTCAGTGGTAGCATTTGCCTAACATGCATGAGGCTCAATCTCCAGCCACAAAAAGTTACCTATTTATATTTGGAAGACAGGCAATATAGCTCATTTGGTAGAGAACATGCCAAGCATGCAAACAGAAGCCATGGTTTCAATGCCCAGCTCCAAAGACTAATTAGCACACATTTATAATCCAGAATTTGGGAGATTGAGGCAGGAATCATCTAAAGTTCAAGGCCAGCCTGGGATATATGAAACCCTGACTAAAACAAATGACACAGACTAGCTGAAAAGAATAAAAAAATTAAAACCATCTATTAGATATCATCAAGAAATATACCTTACCAGCAATATATATACATAATATATTGATATATATATTGAGAGTCAGTCTTGATGTTGATATATATATATATCAAGATATATATCAAGACTGAAATCAAAAAGTTGGGAAACAATTTTCCAAGCTAACAGAATCAAAAGAAAAATGAGGAGCTATGTTAGTATCCAACAAAGTGAACCGCAAACCAAAACTTTAGAAAAGATAAAGACACTGTACTTGAAAAAAGTAACAATGCATCACAAAGACATAATAGATATAAACATATATGCATTAAATGTTAGTAGAACCACTTTCATAAAACCAACACTAATAGATATAAAGCAGAAGATCCACAAGTGAAAAAAACACAGAGAATGCACATAAGTAATTTAATGATGTTTCTGAAGGTCTTATAAAAACAAAGACAATCCAAATTCAAAATTAGTAGGAAATAAAAATAAACATCTGATCTGAAATAAATCAAACATACTAAAAGACTACAAAGGATCGATGAAATAAAGAGCTGGCTCTTTAAAAAGCTAAAGCAAGAATAACAACTCTTAGCCAAACTACTCAAAAGAAAGAGAAAGATGACTCAAATTAATAAAATTGAATATTAAAAAGGAGATATTACAATAAATAACATTGAAATAAACATGCACATTCTTTGAGCTAATGAACACTAAGCAAAGTAGGAAATAAACAAAAAGGGCTTGAGCAATGGCTCAGCAGTTAAGGCACTTGCTTGAAAAACCTAATAACCCAAGTTCAATTCCACAGTGTGTCATAAAGCCAGATGCACAAAAGGGGCGCATACACCTGGAGTTCATTTGCAGCAGTCAGGCACCCTAGCATGCAGGCGTGTGTTCTCTGTGTCTCTCTCTCTCTCTCTCCCATCCACCTCCCCTTCCCTCACTTCTCCCCTCTCCCTCTCCCTCTCCTTGCAAATAAAAAAAAACTTTTTTTAAATTTAATTTTTTATTATCCATAATTAGATACACTTAATAAGGGAATAATGTGTTGATGTCTCCAATTCCCCTATTTCCCTCTTCCCTGTCCCTAATCAGTTGGCTTTCCTCCTCTGTGGGCAGTCTGGGTCAGTCCATGGGATAGAGGGTTGTGAATAGCCTAGGAGTCAACCCAGTTCCACCCCCTTTTGCATGTTGTTACTGAGGTGGGCAATGTCTCTGGATATTCTCCCTCACCAAGTGTCATGGTTTGATACAGGTGTCCCCCACAAACAATTGAATGTGTTCTGATAGATCAATCCTCAGCTGATGGCAGTTTGGGTTTTACAACCTCGATGAAGCTGTGTTGTTGAGGGCAGGCTTATGGGGTTATAAACCAGCTTCCCCTTGCCAGTGTTTGGCACACCTTCCTGCCGCTGTTTGCAGTGCTGTGGCAGGGGTGATGTCCAGCCCTCTGCTCATGCCATCGTTTTCCCTGCCAGAATGGAGTCTCCCCTCGAGTCCGTAAGCCAAATAAACCCATTCCTCTACAAGCCACTTTTGTTTGGGTTCTTCTGCACAGCGACTAGAAAGCTGACCGCAACACCAAGTCTCTTATAATCTTTCCGCCCCTTCTTCCGCTCAGTTCCCTGAATCATGGTGAGTATTAAGGCTACTTTGTTGTTGAGGCCTTAGGGGTCTCTGTACTTCTGCTTGAGGTTGTGTTTAAAATTGTTGGTGTCTGTTTTGCTGGTTCATTAAAAAAAATTTTAATCAACATAAAAAGTCACGTATCCCTATACCCTGACAATAAACACTCTAAGAAATTATGAAAATAGTTAACTTATAAAATAATAAAAGGGTTAAAATTAACCAATGATATGAAAGATACGTACAAGCAACAAAAAGTTAAAAAAAAATTGAACAGAGGGGCTAGAGAGATGGCTCAGCGGTTAAGGCACCTGCCTCCAGTGCCTAAGGTTCAATTCCCCAGTACCTACATAAGCCAGACCCTCCCTCCTTGAAAATGAATAAATAAAATATTTAAAAAACTGAACAGATAAATAGAAAATCCTAACATGTTCACATACAACTTAATATTTTGGGGATGTTGATGCCCCAAAGCATTCCAGAGTAAATAACCCTTATCAATCATCCTAATGATGATTTGTCAGAAATAGAAAACCATTTTGAAATTCATACAGAATCTCAATTGGCCCTGTACACCTAAAAAAAGTCTTGAAAAGTAGCCAAAAAAAAAAAAAGATGGAAAGATTCTACTTCCTGATTTCAAAACTTGCTACAAAGACACAGTAGTCAAAACAGTGTGGTACTGGCATAGTTACAAATATAACTGACCAATAAATCAGAAAGGCAAGAAAGAAACCTTCACAGATGATTTCTGACAAGGAGGAATGGAGTCTTTCCAACGAATGGTGATCAGAAAACTAAACGTCCCCATGCAAAAGAGTGAAGGTGTTTCCTTAACTAACACAATTATGAAAAAAACAAACTTGAAATGAATCAAAGACCTCAATGAATGAATCAAAGACCTCAATGTAAGAATTATGGGTAAACAGATCAGAAAATCACAGGAGAAGAATGTTAGGACATACATTCAATATAAGACCTAAGACTTTATACAGCTCAGAGAAAAACACTTAAGAGCATTAAGTCATGGATTATGGTGATGATTTCTTGGTCATGACATCAAACACACAGACAACTACTGAAAAATAAGTAAAAGGTTCTTTATGAAAATTGAAACATTTTAAACATAAAAAGACAATATCAACATAGTAAAAAGGCAACCAACTAAAAGAAAGAAAATATTTGTATAGCATGTATCTGATAAATGATTAATATTGAGGATATAAAGAATTCTTAAAACTCAACAATCAAAATAACAAAACCCATAATCAAAAATAGGCAAAGAACATGAATAGTTCTCAAAGACTAACAGACAAATACACAATAGACAAATGAAAAAAGTCAACATCACTGATTATTAGAGATATCAATTCAAAACTGTGATGAAATGCTACCATACACATTAGGACAAAGTTAAGAACCCTTGATATGAATGCAGAATGGTATAGATATGTGGAAAATATCATTGCTCCTCAAAATATAAAATTAAATATTTAACAGCATGTCATTATAAATATGGAATTACTATATGTCATGTTAAATTTCCATTTGAAATTTTCTCTAGAGGCTTATGAGTTGACTAACTCATCCTCTGCTGGTGGCACTATGATATGAAGGGGTAGAAACGTTGGAGAGGAGAGCCTAATAAGAAGTAACTTGGGGTGTGTCTTTGAAGGTTGTATGTGTCTCCACACTCTCTTCCTTTCTCTCTGCTTCTATTGGCCACTACTCTCTACCACATACCCCCTACCATGATGCTATGCTCTTTAGGCCCAGCAGCAAAAGGGCCAAGTAGCCATGGACTGAATTCTATGAAACAGTAAGCAAAAATAAATCTTCCCTCTTTTTAAATAGTTTCTCTCAGATTATTTGTCAAAACAGCAAAATGTACCATGTATGATCCAAAAATTCTTCTGTGTATACACCCAAAAGATATCAAATCAGGTACACAAAGAGATATAGGGCTGGGAAGATAGCTCAGTCTCAAAGCATCTGCCACAAAAGTGTGAAGATCTGAGTTCAGATCCCCAACATCCCAATTTATAATCCCAGTACTTGAGAGTTGGAGACTGGATGACCTCTCTAGCCAAATTAGGGAACTCTGGGTTCCTATATTCTGCCTCAATAAAGTAGAAAATGATTAAGGAAGATACATGATGTCAACCTCTGGTTTCCACATATAAATGCACACACACACACACACACACACACACACACACACACACACGGGAGAGAGAGAGAGAGAGAGAGAGAGAGAGAGAGAGAGAGATCTGTATTGTATACACAGTAGCTAAAATGTGTTCACAACGTATGGTCATTCATCTCAAGTATATGAATGGAAAGTAAAATGTGACACATGGAACAAAATATTATTCAGCATTAAAATGAAGAAATTCGCATACAATTTTAAAGACCTTATGCTAAGTGGAACAATAAGCAAGCTACAAAAAGGTGCATATGATGTGATTCCACTTAGGTATTTAGAATAGTCAAAATCATCAAACTTGAAAGTAGAAAGATGGTTGACAGGAGATGAGGTAATGGGGGAATAAGGAATTATTGTTGGATGAATATATAGTTTGGTTTTACAAAATATAGAGTTCTCAATGTGGATAGTGGTAATATTTATACAATATTACAAATGTACTTAATTCCACTGAACTGTACATTTATAATTATAGAGGTAATAAAATTGAGGTGATGTGCATTTTTGCACAATAAAAATGGAGAAAAATAAGAGACTTCCCATTCTTAATAAAATTAAAATGTGTAACTATGTTATGCTGGTAAGAATGTGGTATACCTAAAACTTTCATTCACTGTTGGTACAAACATTTTAACCAGTGTGAAAAACTTTTGAAGAGTTAAACATGTCAGGCATGGTAGTGTATAACTACAGTGTCTACACTGTAAAAGGTGGAGGCAGGAGGATCAAGAGTTAAAGGTCATCCTCATCTACAGAGTAAGTTTGATAACAACTTAAGTTAGATGAGACCTTGCCTCAAAAAAAAAAAAAAAAGTTAGGGCTGAAGAGATGGCTCAGTAGTTTAGGCACTTGCCTCCAGAGCCTAATGACCAGAGCTCAATTCTCCAGTACCTGTGTAAGCCAGATGCACAAAGTGATGCATGCATCTGAAGTTTATTTGCAGTGGCTAGAAAGCCTGGTGCACCCTACTCTCTCTGACTCTGTTTCTCTGTCTGTATCTCTCTGTGATGTCAGAAGGAAAAGTATCATGTTTCTGTTATATAAGGACTATAGAACAATTTTAAATATATAAAAGCAAATGCTTTTGTGGAAGAAAAAAGGAATCATGGGAATAAAGAGATAAAGAAGAGGTGAATAAGATCAAAATACATTATACATCAATATGAGACTTACTTTTTAAATTATTAATATGTGCTAATAAAAAGTATAAAATGAGCCAGTCTTAAGTTTATACCTACCCATTCCTAGGTATTTACAATAAAAATATGAATGCAAAAATCTGCACAAAGACTTATAATGAATGCTCACAGTAGCTATAATCTTAGCAGACAAAAACTGAAAGAAAATAAACATCTATCAATAGGTAACTGGATTAACAACTTACAGTATTTCCATACAGTGGTATATTTCATGGCAATTAAAAGGAAGTATCAATATACACAACAGCATAAATGAAATTCAAACAATTATACTGAGTGAAAGAAGCCAGAACAAAGGTACATTCTGTCTGATTCTATCCATATAAAGTTCAAGAAAATTTAAACATCTATAGTGACAGAAAGCAGGTCAGCAACTGCACAATTGCAGATATGAATAAAGGAATGAATTACAAAGATTTATTAATATTCATTGTACTGATAGCTTGAGTGACATATATACATATTAAAATTCATCAAATAGAATATTTTACATACATGCTACATATTCTGTCAAGTTTATCTTAATAGGCCTATAAAAAGGACATTGCTCATAGGCTTATTATAAAAACAAAATTTCATACTATATGTAATAAATTTTAAATGAGCCAGTAAAATGCTCTATTATTTTAGACTAAATGAAGTACTTGCTAAGCATTAACTTATGAAATAACAACTGAACAAATACTTGGGTAATTAGGTAAGTGCATAAAGTAAATATACCTTAGCTTCCTCCTCTTGTGCTTTTTTCACAATTGCTTGTAACTGCACCTCTCGTTTAAATTCAGCATGAAGTAATTTCTCTTCCATCATCCTACGTCGTTGATCTAGTAATTCTTCCTTCCACTTCCGGACATCCTTCTCCTATATATGACAAATCATCACATCTTTAACTTCAAAACACACAATAATTTAAAGGGCTTATGAGATATACAGTACAAACCTGGAAAAAGAGGAGTATGACTAATAATTAAATACAAACACTATAAAGCCAGACTACCAGCTCCATAAGTCACAGCAGCCACTTATTATCGGTGTGCCTTGGGCAACATTTTTAGCTGATGTCTATTTTCTAATCTATAAAAAGGAAATAATAAAAATAGTATATGATTCATTATATCATTTTGAAAAAATAATTGTATAAATCTAGACAGTAGATTAGAAGTGACTCCAGACTGCTGGTGGGAGTGCAAACTTGTACAACCACTATGGAAATCACTGGGAGGTTCCTGAAAAAGATGAAAATGGAGTGACGCAGCAATTCTACTGGGCATCTACCCTAAAGGTCATCTCTTCAATACAGAGACATTTGCTCAACCATGTTTATAGCTGTTCAATTCACAATGGCTGAGAATTGGAATCAACCCAGATGCCCATGGCTAGACAAATAGATATCAAAGTTGTGGTACATATACACAGTGGAATTCTACTCAGCAGTAAGGAAAAATGACATAATGAAATTTGCAGGAAAGTGAACTCACACAAGAAGAGAGAGACAGACAATAAGGATGGGAGGGGTTAGAGGAAGGGTATGGGAAGGCAGAGGGAGATATACACAAAACTAAATCCAAAATGAGTAGGTACTCTTGGGCAGTAGGCTAAAAGATATAACCTTCCAAAGGAATATGGGGGTATCATCTGGTAAGAAGGGTCCTAAAGAGGGTGGGATGACCCTAATTCAATTGTCTCTGGGTTTTATCTCCCAGTGCCAGAAATCGGTTACTATCTACATTGAACTATTATCAAAAAGATCTACAAGGCTCCCAAAACAAGACAGGCTCTGTCAAAGTACTTGATTACCCACTGGGGATAAAAGATAAGACCCTATTGTTGAAGACACCACAGGCTGCCATCACACAACATAGAGAGACACAGCTGAAACCTCAAAGGAAGCCTTCCAGTGAAAATGATCAAAAGACAAAGTATGCTTTCACAAAGTCATGCCTGCCCTGTAACAGTTCAATTTCTTAGATAGTTTAGAAAAAATAAATTTATCTTAAAACAGCAAATTATCTGTAATTCAACAGATAAAACTGCCTTAATTTCCTAGAAAAGGTATTGTTACAATCTTTTAGCATCTCTCAGACAAAAAAAATTTACTTGAAATTAAGCTCATGAATGCAATATCATAAACTTAGAAAAAATTTAAATTAAAGCTCACCCTTTCTAACAGTTTTTGAAGCTTTAATGTTTTCTCTTCACGTAATTTTTCCCTTAATTGTTGGGCTTTCATGTGTTTTTCTTCATACTTCTTCTTAGATTCTGCAATTGTTCTATTAATACAAATAAATGAACAAGAGACACAAATGTTTACATGATAAGACCAAAAATGGTGTTCGTGGGACTTCATCTCAAAGTATACACAAGCTCATTTGAGCCTGGCAGTTAAGCATTGTAATTTTTCAATAAATCTGGAACAATCCTGAGGGAATGTGTAATGAAGTAATTCTATTTATAGTAGTCACAGGTGGCTGTTTTCTTCCTGTAAAAAAAATTTAAATGAACTGTCAAAAGCCAGACCTTTTACGGGATGGTGAAGAAAGTTTTTCATGCATGTGAATTCCATGTCCTGGAAGTCTGGCAGGTTCCTCTTCCACAATATCCCCCCAAGATGTATTTTGTCGCCATGATTCACGAGCTGTTCAGAAAAAAGAAAGGCATAATTGTTTAACCATGTAGTTCCATAGTCAACAATTAAGAAGAGACTTTTAAAAATCTTAGCATTCCTCTGTTAAATTATTTTTTCCAAAATCTCCATGTAAAACAATCTATTGTATTCCACTGGACTTATATAACAAATACACACAAACATATAAATACACAATACCTTCATAATCTGCAAGAACATCATTCCAGTCCATAGACAAACCACAGAAAGATACACTCCCACTGCCCATGCTGGCCTAAAATGTAATCAAAGAATTGAAAATGAATTTCTGAACATATTTATAACCATAAAAACAGTATTTTCCTATCAATTTTCCTATCAATAAACAAACTTCATTGAACCGCTTAAAATCAGAAAAAGCTATATAAATCATGTAATCACAATAATTACCAAATTTAAATAACTCAGCATGTACATTTAAAGAGCATATAAGCCATTTACAGAAATAAATGAATTATATATATATATATATATACATATATATATATATATATATATATATATATATATATATATATCCCAAGGCAATGTATCATTTGCTGTTATTTAAGAGAAATATCTTAAGGATGAAAATGGAACTATCATGAAAGATACCAACAAAATTCAGAAAAGGGAAACATCATGACAGGTATCAATGAACTGATAAGAACAACTGCTGCATTCATGACCTCACAGTGATAACCGAAAAGGAGAACAAAACAAAGAAAGGACCTCTTTGAAAGAGGAAAGTACAAGGATACTCACAGAATGGTAGCAGGGGAAAGAAGTCAAAAGAGGATAATGTTATGGAGCATGACAAAATTATACTGTGTTTATATATTTAAAGTCCCCCCCAAAAAAATATAAACATCTATTCCACTAAATTCTGAAAAAATAGATGAACTTGTAAATGTATGAGATCTACCAAAATTAAACCAAGATGAGGTATAATTTAAGCAGATCTACAACTACCAATGTGATTGATGCAGTAATTTTTAAAAAATCTCCCAACTAAGAAAAGTCCAAGCCCAGATGTGTTCACTACTGAATTCTACAAAACCTTCAACACCAATGCTTCTTAAGTGATTCTATAAAGTAGGAATACTCAGTTAGTATTATCCTGATACCAAAACTGGATAAAGATACACACATACATAAACAGACCAATCTCCCTGATGGACATAGATGTATAACTTCTCAACAAAATACTTGCAAACCAAATTCAAAAAAATGGAGGCAAAGATAGGGAGATCCCTGAAAGTTTAAGGCTAGCCTGGGCTACAGAGTGAGTTCTAGGTCAGCCTGGAGTAGAGTAAGACCCTACCTCAAAAAAAAAAAAACTTATTCAAGAATAACATAAAAAAGATCACTTATCACAATCTAGTAGGTTTTATTACAAGGATGCAGGGATGATATGCAAATCAATAAATGTAATACATTAAATAAATGGATTTAAAAACAGAAGCCACATGGTCATTTTAATTAGATGTAGAAATAGTGTTTGAAAAATTTCATGACAAAAATTTTGAAGAAATTTCCAATAGATGAAACATATCTCAACATAAAAAATGTTCTGTATGACAAATCTATAACCAACATTTATTAAATAGAAAAAACTCTAAACTTACTCTAAATTTAGGGACTAAACAATGATGTCTAGTTTCTCCATTCATTCAATATAGTACTAGAAGTCTTAGCTAGTGGAATAAGACAAGAGAAGCAATCAAGAGAGATAGAAATCAGAAACGAAGAAGCCAAAGGATCCTTATTGACAGATGATATGTTTCTGTAATTTAAAAAAAGACCTTAAAAGACTGCCAGAAAACTCTAAGAACTAATCAACATTTTTAGCAAAGTGGTAGATACAAAATTAATATACAAAAATTTGGGGCAGGAAAAAAAGGTCTCAGAGGTTAAGGCACCTGTCCACAAAGCCTAAAGATCCCTGGGTTCAATTTCCCAGTACCCAGGTAAAGCCAGATGCACAAGGAGGCACATGCATGTGGAGTTCATTTGCAATTCTCTCTCTCTCTCTCTCTCTCTCTCTCTCTCTCTCTCTCTCTCTCTCTCTCTCTCCTAACCCCTTTCAAATAAAGAAAGAAATGATTTTTTTTAATTGTAGCTTTCCCACATATCAATAACAAACATGCTAAGAAAGGAAATGATCTTAACCAAAATTGCCTTTAAAAAAAATACCTTGGAATAAGCCTAACCAAGGAAGTGAATGACCTCTAGAATGAAAGCTTTAAAGCACTCGAGAGGAACTGAAGGCACTAGGAAATGGAAAGCCGTCTAGTGCTCATTGACTGAAAGAATCAACAGCATGAAAACAGCTATCTGATCAAAACACCTTTCTTCACAGAAAGAGAAAACAACCTTATAATTAATTTAGAAGCACAAAATATCTCAGACGGCCAAAGATACTTGAGGAAAAGGGTAATGTTAGAGTTATTACCATACCTGATTTCAAGTTATACTGCAGAGCCATAGTAATTTTCAAAAAAGAATGGTATGGGCACAAAAACAAACTAGAACATTATGAAGAATAGAAAATCAAGACATAAATCCAAATATCTCTAACTACTTGAATTTTTTACAAAGAGGCCAAAAATATGAATTTGAGATACAAACAGTGCTGGAGAAACTGGATGTCCACATATAGAAGAATGAAACTAGATCCTTATCTCTCACCCTGGAAAAAATCTACTTAACTCCAAGTGGATCAAAAACACTCTAAGATATTAGGCATAGGAAAGGACTTTCTAGACATCTAACTACTTCCATTGAGCTTCATTTTTTATTTTGATCCCTTTCAGATTTCATTAGTTCTTATGTAAATTTATATCATCAAAAAATTTATATAGTGTTTAAAAAGATTTTGTATTGTTTATAATCTAAACCACCACCATAATAATGATTATTAATAATTTATAATAAGTTATTTAAATTTCACTGGATGAAAAAGACTTGGTGATCCTAAGAATTTTACACCTGAACAATTATGTTAAAAATTCTAAGGGCTGGAGAAATTGCTTAGTGGTTAAGGCATTTTCCTGAAAAGCAGAAGGACCCAAGTTCAATTCCCCAAATAAAGCCAGATGCACAAGGTGGCACATGTGTTTGCAGTGGCTGGAGGCCCTGGTGCACCCATTCTTTCTTTCTCTCTCTCTTTCTCTGCCTCTTTTTCTCATTCTCAAATAAATGAAATAATTTTGTAAAAAGAATTCAAAATAATGATAACAATGCTCAAAGAAATCAAAGAAGAAATCAAACTCCAGAAGGAGAACACAGGAAACCAATTTAAGGAAATGATGACATCCATGTAAGATATAGGTAAGGAAATAGAAACCATAAAGAAATACCAATCATCCAGGCATGAGCGCACATTTTTAATCCCAGCATTCAGGAGGCAGAGGTAGGAGGATCGCAGTGGGTTCAAGACCACCCAGAGACTACATAGTGAATTCCAGGTCAGCATAGGTTAGAGCAAGATCCTACCTCAGAAAAAAAAAAAATCTAAAAGCTCACCGAAAAGTCACTGTCATTATCAGTTTCGATATCATTGTTTTCTTCAGCTTCAATTTCTCTAGTTAACTGTTCTTCTTCAGCAATAGCACTGGCAATGGCTTCTTCATTGGCCTTTTCTAGACGATCTGCTAACTCTTCTTTTTTAGCAAGGACTTCTGCCATGGACTATACAAAGTTAAAAACAAAGGAAAAGAATAATCACGAGTGGTCTGAATAGGTAAGTAATCATATCTGTCTTTATATTCTAATCATGAATTTTATATATATATATATATATATATATACACACACACACATACACTGATCTAGAGTCATAAAACTTTGATCAACCTCTTGCTAACCATATTTATCACAAGTTGCTTGAAACCAAGAGCCTATTTTTCATTCCATAAAATGGAACAATAATCCATGACTTACCACTTTATGAGACTGCTGTGTAGGAGAAACTGTAAAGTTATATAAATAACAGGTATTATTAATAGCAAAATATAAATTTTATTTGAAAATGAAAATTCAAAACAGTTGCAAATCAAGTATGTTATCTAAATATAAAACAAAAATAATATAATAGGAACATAGAATACAAAAGATAAAGCTGATGATACGTAATGAATATACATATATCTAACCTATAAGTAACCTTTGGAAATAATGCAAATAATATGCCCGAGAATCATGGATTAGTAAATCCTATGAGAATCTAAAAATACTTATTAAAAAATACAAAATATTAAAAATGCTAAAAAAATGCTAAAAACAACACTAGAAAACCTAAGTCAAGAGGCTAGGAAAATTAGTCAAATGCTTGCCACAAAACATAAGGACTCAAGTTCAGCTATTCAGCACCCACACAAAAGTCAGTGCAGTTTTTAAAGAGATGTCCAACATCTTTAGTCATGAGAGAAATGCAAATAAAAACAACTCTGAGATATAATCTCACTCTAGTCAGGATGGATTCATCAAAAAAATGGAATGACAATAAATGCTGGAGAGGCTGTGGGGAAAAAGGAACCCTTACCCACAGCTGGTGGGATTGCAAACTCATACAACCACTATGGAGATCAGTATGGAGACTTCTGAGAGAGATGAAAATAAATCTACCATTTGACCCAGCTATGCCACTCCTGGGCATATTCCCCAAAGACTCCACTCTTTAGCAGAGATACTTGCTCATTCATGTTTATTGCTGCTATATTCACAATAGTTAGAAATTGAAATCAGCCCATTAAGTCCATCAAATGATAACTGGATAGTGAAGATGTGATATATATATATATATATATAAAACAAGAATGAGACCAGGATAAGAAATAGGGAGAGAGAGGGGTAAGGGATGGGAGGAGGGGAATGGCTTAAACTTGAGGATAAACCATATTAGGTTCAAAAACATAAAATCCTCACGAACATATTGTAACCTATTGAGTAAGTAGTGAGCGTCATCTGGCAAGAGGGGCCATGAGTGGTAGGGGAGAGAGTCTAAGCCTGTGAATAATTAGATCAGCCTGACAACCCCTGGTTCCATCCACTGGTTCCTTCCCTCACTGAGCTGTTGACCAAAGCGACTCATGAGATTCCAAAAACATGACAGAATTCTGTCAAAGCTCTTGAGTGCCCTCCCTAGGCCTGAGGCAAAACCCTGTTGCTGAAGAAACCATAAAATGCCATCGACCAGTATTGAGAGACCCTTCAACGTCTGGAATGGTATCCAGCCCCCAGAAGGCAGTTAGTGTAGTGCTAGAAGGTACTGTACAGGCTGCCAGGGGAAAATGATGAACAACAGCTGGAGTAAACAGAGACCACTGACACAAAACACAATCTGCGGTCATGAGTAGGCTGACCACACCCCCTACTGGGAGAGAACAGCGAACCAAGAAAGGAGCACTTGTGCAAAGGAGGAGTCTGGGCCTGGGGGAGACAATCAACAACTTTCAAATTCGGCCAATTTTCCACTTAGTGAGGGGGATCCCTTATCTGAAACTTGGGATTCAGGGTGATAATTACCGGATCCCGTACTCTTGGGCTCCTGAGACAAGATGCACTGTGGGAGCGATTGACGGGGAGGCTACTAAAAATAGAATCTAGGTAAACCAGAAATGTGTATATTTGTTAACCTACACTGATCACACTCTCCGATGGAGATTGTACTTGTATTTTTCAGGATGCAGCAGGAGATCTAGGGACCATCTAACCCTACCAACTGACCATAGGCCAATACCTGAGATTCTGGCAAGAGAGGAGCCACCACAGTCATACCGTGGAGGATCCATATGGAATCCCGCAGAGAAGGACGGGAGGAACGAGGGACCCACAGCCACAGACATTCAATCTACACAGGATAAGCCAGTGAGACAGAAACCAATGATCTTCGACACAAAGACCCCTAAACTCACAACCTTAAAGCAGCCTTAATACTCATCCACCACGACTCAGGGAACTATGCGGAAGAGGGGGCGGAAAGATTGTAAGAGCCGTGGTGGGGGAGACTATCCAGAGGCATGGCACCCTTCAGTATCAACGAACTTGGGCCAGGAGGACCGGGCTGAGTACTAGGCTATCCAGGGTCCCCTGCTACAAGGACTGATCCAGACGGCCCATGGAGGAAGATATCTAGCTGATTGGGGATGGGGAGGGGGGCATTGGGGAATTGGGGATAACAACTCATTGTTTGCCTACTGAATAATGTAATTCATTATGGACAATAAATATATACTTAAGACTTAAAAAAAAAGAAATAGGGAGAGAGGAGAGATGTTATTTGACAGGTTAGGGGAGGGACAGAATAAAATGAGTGGAAGGGGCTTGCAGTGGTGAGGGGTAGAAGGGTGAGGAGGAAATTACACAAAAGTTAAGACAACATGAATCAGTTCCATAGAAACCCTCCTAGCATTCTACAAGATAAAAAATACCAATAAAGGAGAAGTGACCCATGACAAAAACAATGTAGGCCATTGCCAAAATACTTGATTACCTGCCAAAGATAAAAGGTAAGACCCTATTGCTAAAAACACCACAGGCTGCGGTCACAGGACATCAGTATGCTGGAACTAGCTCCCTCCTGGCTAGCCCTTAAAGCACTGGAAAGCCCTGTGGGAGGTGCTAGAGGACAATGGTCACCAACAGCATGAGAAATCAGGGAACCCTGCAGACTACAAAATCAACCAGCCAGACAAGAAGTACACATGTGTGCAACAGTGGCACACAGCTCTGGGGGTAACCAACTGTTCTCTGATTGGACACGAGGCCACACAGTGGGAGATAACTCATATCTGGTATTGGAAAACAAGTCAAAATCCTATGTTCAGGAAACTTACAAACTTCTCCCACTGCTCTCTAGAGAAGAATGGGCTTACATACCAAAAAGTCACTCAAGTAACTCTGCATAACCCCTTTAACCCAAGATGCTCTCACTCTTTGTTCGAGAATTTGTTTTATTTTACAGATGGCAGAGAAAATGGAGAAACAAGATCAATCAGGGCCCAGGAAAAAAAGCAGTGGAAGCAGTGACATGAATACTGCTCTTACTGCTAGCCTGACAACCAGCTCCAGAGTGATGGTGAAAACAGACACGGTGATCAATCAAAACCTATCAAAGCTGAAATCCAGAGGCTATGGAATACTCAGACTGACAACAGGCCTGCCATGGTCCAGGGAACATTTCGGAAGAGGGAGTGGAAAAACTGTAAGAGCCGAAGAGTGTGTAGGAAAACCCTTGGGAACAATGCCTCCCACTACCCCACAAGAAATGACAGTCCTTTGTGATGCCACAGTGAATAAATACCATAACCCTACTGAGGAGGGCCCCCAGAAAAAAACGGGAGCAGGAGTCAGTGCAGTGACATAGGCCTTTGATCCCAGTACTCAGAAGGCAGAGACAGGTGTATCCCTGGTGTATGTTGCTTTCAGTGAGACCCTGTCTCAAAAAATAAGGCAGAAAATGATTGAGAAAGGCACCCAATGTCAGCCTCCGGCCTCCACATGGACACACATATATCGTACACACACATGCAAACCACTCCATACATATTAATAAAACCATAAATCAAACATTAAAACAAAAACAAAGTTATAGTTAATAAAACAGCAAAGGATATAAAATGGTAAATTGAACAACCAAAGAGTGAACAATGAACATGGATCAAAGGGAAAACAAGTAGGAAGATGGTAGTTTTAACCAAATCACTAATCACATTAAATATAAATATCCCAAGTATCACCAATAGGCACAGACTGTCAAAGTGGATAAAAACAAATACCAATATATGTAATGGAGTGCTGGCCTAGCATGCAGGAAGCCCTGGGTTTGATCCCCAGGACTGTATATACCATGCAAAGTGTTGCAAACTCCTGACATTTGGGCTGTTGGAGCAGGAAAAGAAGTTCAAGGTCTCCTTGGCCACATAGCACAGTTAGAAATTGCCTCAAAAAAATAAAACTCCTTTGTAAAGTATAAAGTAATATATAATACAAGTTATAATTTGGATTTATACCTCTTTAATATCTTAACTCAGAACGCTAATAAGTTGTTCTTACCAAGTTAGCAGCACTCACATTTGAAATATCTGAAGGGTCCATTTCATTTTCTATCCTTGCTTTCTCTGCTAGAGGCATGTTTTCCTTTGTTTGTGAAAGTATGATAGCTTGCTGAGTAACTGAAACACATTCTGAATCAATGTGAACAGAAGGTACTTCAGAAGTGTGCCCAGGATTGTTGTGACTCCTGCCAGAATTCTTGACATCATCCAATGCATCGACTGTGAACTAAAAAAAAATATTAATAGAATGATCCAGAGGAAATAATACCAAGTATCTGAAGCTGAAAGAACCAGTTCTGCCTAACCCACCAACTGTGAAGCAGCCCTGACCTGGCTGACAGAAAGCTCACTTTTTTTTATGTTTTAAATGTAACAAGAAAGAAACCATTAAATTTTATTTGCATATCTATCATGTACCAGGCATTAGGTATTCTGAAAAATTGAGCAATTTAAATTGCAATTATATTTTCTTTTAATAGGCTGGGTCTTAATGAGCAATTCATACTTCTCACAAGAAAACTTGATCACAAGCATAATACTTATTATAAAACTAAAGGCATTTACACAGTCTTCTGTAAAGACTAATACTAAATGAGAATACTCAACATCCTCAAAAATATCCTGAATCCATTTCTCACCAAAATATATTTTGAGGCATTTTATATAAAAATATCAAACTTGTTTTAGAATACGGCCTCACAGATCTTCAATAAAGACCCATATGGTAGGTGACACCAATTCTCAAATCTGTAAGAGATGGGTGAGTGAGCTAAGAGTACAAATCTGAAGTATGTCTCATCAAGCAAATTACATAATTTAAATTTAGACACCTCTAACACTTCCCTTTAAGGTAATTAACACATGGGCCAAAATAAGTGTGCAAACAAGGGCTGGGTGTAGCTTGGGTGGTACAGTGATTGCCTCCCATGAGTACTCAGTACCCATATAAATGTAAAAGGTGATGCACACACGTATTGTAATGCTAGCGCTAGGGTAGTAAAGATGAAAAGAACACTGGAGCTTGCTGGCTAGCCAGTCTAATCAGTGAGCTTCAAGACAATGGACCCTAACTCAAAGAGCTGGATGGCATACCTGAGGATAACAACCTAGAAACTGTCCTCAGGCCTACACATGCACGCACATACACCCCCCCCACCCCCCCACATACACTAGCATAGAAACATGAGCATACATACAAAAAGGAGAAAGAAATGTGAAAATGATATAACAGTTAACATTTGTTTTAGACCAAATGTACATCTATTGAAAAATACACATTTCTAATTTTAAAAATAAAGCCAAGCCTATTGCCACTTTCTAACAGAGTAAAGAATGTTGCTTTGTCTTCCACTTATATTCAAAAACCAAGGCACTAAAAAGCTAAAGTTATGAATTTAAAACTCACATCACTTTTTAAATAAACATCAGATAAACATTGTGGTGCCATAAAGTTCCCTATTTGATTAACTGCTTCTACAAATATTAAACTTGGCCAAGTCTCACTAACTACTTTAAAAACTTGAGTACTGGTTAGAATTTAGTGTTCCACAGTGTAGACATTAGAGTAAATGTTATTTAAATTATATCACTTGTTTATATTATTAACATTATTTACATGTTGGTTACAAGGGTTTATAACCTTGGCCATACTTATATTAGTATTACTGATGTTTACAGTATACTTAACTGTTTTATCAAAAACAGCATCACTTTGTAATGAAATCAAAGCTAAACTATAAGATAAAGTTCAGAAAACATAAATATGCTAATTCTATTTTCAGGATGTCAGTGGAGAAAACAACTACTGTCATCAACTTTGCTACCATCAGAATTGAACTTTTATACTGAAACACTTTAGTAATAATTTAAATATTCAAAAATTCTTTGTAGCCAGGTGTGGTGGCGCACGCCTTTAATCCCAGCACTTGGGAGGCAGAGGTAGGAGGATCGCCATGAGTTTGAGGCCACCCTGAGACTACATAGTGAATTCCAGGTCAGCCTGACTAGAGCAAGACCCTACCTCGAAAAACCAAAATAAATAAATAAAATAAATTTAAAAGTGGAATAGAAAGATAAGGCATTCCAGCACACAGAGATGTCTTTGAGAAAGGTAGTGAGTTTCAGAATGTATTACCTGAGTTCTTTCAGCAAGAGGGTGGTCAGAAGAGTGTAATGAGTCTCTGGGCCGAGATTCTATAATAGACGGTCTCTCCTCATTAAGTTCACCTTTCTGTACCCTTTCCTCAGGTAAAATGCAGACATTTTCCTTGTCACTATCATCCTTTGACCTTAAGGCTTCTGAAACTAAGGGAACTTTTGGCATCACTGCTGTTGATCGAGAACGAACTGGCCTTCCTCTCTGAACAGTCTCCCATCCTTCAGCATCTTTCCGTTCTGTGAAAATTAACAAAAGAAAATATATCAAGATTGCTTTAGGTGATTAAAAAACACTGGAAAACATGTAAAATAGCAACATTTTCTAATTTAATTATCACTAAAATAACATTAAGTTGAATACTGAGCAAAATGTATTCATATATCTAAATACATCTATTTATGCATAATTATCCATATATTACAAATGCAAAACTAAGATTAAGATAACCCTAAGGTCATATAGTTGATAAGGAATAATAAGCATTTAAATTGTATATACTATGTGAAAACATTGTTCCAGGCACTTTATGTACTAACTCTTCACACCTCCACACAGTATTCTCATCCCCATTTTTTCAGCAAGAATCTGAGACAAAGAATAAGTACTTTACACAGGACCGCATACCTAGGCAAAGCAAAGCCAAAAGGCAAGCTCTGGTTGCTGTGTTCCTAGCAACTAAGTAAAAGGTATCCCTCCACTTTTTAGAATACAGTCATAGGCCTAACTGTGAAGCCCAAGTTCTTTGATCAATGTCAATAATAATAACATACATTGATTTAAATAAACTACTTCAAAGATCATGAGATTATGAAATGTTATTTGAAAGACTCTTAGATGTTCTAGTCCATTTTACCACATAGACATAAAAACTGAGGGACTACACCCATAAGCACAAAACAGCTTCAAATAAATAAGGATCTTTCAATATTGCAACTTGATGAATCTGTACATAGTGATATATATGGCCAAGATTATAAATTTTTATAAGTTAGGATTTCACTCTAACTCAGACTGACCTGGAACTCACTATGTAGCCAGGCTGGCCTCAAACTCACAGTAACCTTCCTATCTCAACCTCCTGGGTGCTAGGATTAAAAGCATGCATCACCATACATAACACAAGATCATAATTTTTATTGGCTTATTATGGTCTTTCCAGACTAATACAATGACGTCCAGTTCTGGCAAAGACAAAGTAAGTCTGCATTTATTTTCACATCCTTCTTACAACTATTAAGTGTGGTGGTAATCCAGGAATTAAGGAAGCAGAGGCAGAAGGATTATGAGTTGAAAGCCAGACTACAATGCATAAGAGTTTAAGGCTAGTCTGAGCTACATAGCAAGCCCTTATATCAAAAACATCAATCAATCAATCAATAAGGACAAAACACACCAAACAAGCATAAAGACCAATTCTAAAGATTAGAAATAAGGTGGTCCCTTGGGTCTTAAAGGAGCACTGATGAGCCCTCTGGGTCTCTTTATTGCTACCTATAAATTTCAGAGAGGTTAGGGTAAAAGCTTTCAACTCAGAGCCATTACTAGGTATAGATAAAATGGGTATAAAGAAAGGCCTAGCTGGGCATGGTGGCGCATGCCTTTAATCCCAGCACTCGGGAGGCAGAGGTAGGAGGATTGCCATGAGTTCGAGGCCAGCCTGAGACTACAGAGTGAATTCCAGGACAACCTGGGCTAGAGCGAGACCCTACCTCGAAAAACCAAAAAAAAGAAAGAAAGAAAGGCCTGTTTTTAAGACCAAAGGACAGAGGAATAGAACAATTTTTGGCAGTAGCTACTGCTCTCCAAATAGCAAAAGAAACTCTCTATGCTCCAAACAGCCAAAAGGGAGAACTGGAAGTTTAGTTTCCACCTTTCACTTAGGAGATGGTACTGGAACCACCTTACCCAGATAATGTCAGCAAGGTCCAATGGTAAACAAAGCCTCCACTCACATTTAGTACTGACACTTGTGAAATAAAGAGTCCAGTATTCTGCTCTGACCTTCGAGCAAGGCAGCAGAGCCTAGTAGAAAGCTGAGCTTCTGCTGCAAATCAACTTCAATGAGGCAGAAAAACCAAAAGGAGTCAGACTTCCTCCCTTCGCTTCTCCTGATCCCAGAAGGAAGCTCAGACTGAACTCCAACCTACACTGAAATAATTCAGCCCTTTTATCACTCTTCTATTCTGTTACCATCAGTGGAACCAAGAGAGCTGAGCTTTCACTACCAGTAGGGGCCAAGAAGGTGATACGAGTTGGTGCCCTGTTTTACTCTGAAAGGTGTCACACAGTCTTAGAACAACAGTCTCAGAAACTTGTGACATAATAACAAAAAGGCTAGGATTTATGTCATCACAGTCCTGGAAACAGAATATTGCATTGAAAAAACATTTGAAGAAATAATGGTTGAAAAGTTTCCAAATTTTGTGAGATAAAACCATATATTCAAGTAATTAAGTGACTCTCCAATAGGGTAACCAAAAGAAGTCCATGCTAATATATATAGTAATAATATCTCTAAAACTAAACCAAAGTCATAAATCTCAAGAAACTAGATGAAGGAAAAACCTTGAAAGCACACTGTTGGGGGGAAGAAGGGGTAATGGACATTGCTTATTTAAAAAAAAAAAAACATCAATTCTAATGACAGCACATTTTTCATCTAAAACAATAGAAGCTAGAAGGAAGTAGCAGTATTTAAAATGGCTGAAAGAATGATCAATTTGCTATTTAGAAAACATATCCTTCAACAATAACAGAACACAAAATCACTCTTAATGGAAAACTAAAACATTGCAGGTAAAATTTTCCTTAAAGAATGTCTTAAAGAAGTTCCATGAAGAGAAATGAAATGATAAAAGATTTGCAACAATAAAAAGAACGCTGAAATAAGTAGAGATAAATTCAACTACTCTGAGATTAGTGACTCGTGAGTTTCCTGTGGGTGTGCATGTGTGTGTAGATGTTCCATGTGCACGTTTGCTGAGCCAAAGAAAACCTGGCATGTCCTCCTCTATCAATCTTCTCCTTACTTCTGTGAGACAGAGTCTATTAGTGAACCCGAAGCTCTCAATTTTTCCAGTTAGACTGGTTGACCAAGGAGCCCCAAACTTCCTGTCTCTGTCCTCCTCAGCATGTTGCAGAGGTAACAGGCATGTGTGCCACTCCAGACTTTTATATGGGTGCTGGGGATCAAACACAGATCCTCAAGCTTGTATAGCAGTCACTCTTATCCACAGAGCCATCACCCTACTAGATTCATGACTTTCTTGAATCATCTTTAGTGGTGAAGCAAAAGTGTCATCATCTGATGTGATTTTCAATGAACATGAAATAAATATTTAAACAAGTTAGATTTCAAGAGCAACAGAAACTAATCAAGATTTCTTCATTTCATTCAGTGGAATACACCAATACCAGTAGACTGATAAATCAAATATGTACAATGTAATATGTACCTAAAACAATCACTGAGAGTACTATACAAATCAAATACTGAAGATACTATAAATAAATAAGGTCATAAAATGTGTTTAACCATATGAAGAAAAAGCAAGAGAGAAAAAGAATAAAAGAGCAATAGGAAAATGAACAGATTTATCAATAATAATCTTAAATATAAATGATCTAAATATGTTATAAGATTAGAATATATTAAGAAATAGAATTCAGCAACAGGGTTTTGCCTCAGGCCTGGGGAGAGCATTCAAGAGCTTTGACAGAATTCTGTCTTGTTTTTGGAACCTCATGGGTCACTTTGATCAACAGCTCAGTGAGGGAAGGAACCAGGCTGGGACCAGGGGTTGTCAGACTGATCAATTATTCACAGGCTTAGACTCTCTCCCCTACTACTCATGGCCCCTCTTGCCAGTTGATGCCCACTACTTGCTCTATAGGTTACAGTATGCTCATGAGGATTTTATGTTTTTGAACCTAATTTGGTTTAGCCTCAGGTTTAAGCCATTCCCCTCCCCCATCCCTTACCCCTCATTCATAGCCTCTCACTTCTTTCTACTAGTCTGCATAGAGTTCACGTTTATCCTGGTTAAGGACTGCATATGAGGGAGAATATGCGGCGTTCAATTCTCTGTTCTTTTGAGTGTTCGCTTAGTAAGATCTGCTTGAAGTCAGACCATTTTTCCTAAATTTCGATATGTCATTTTTCCTTTCAGCTGAGTAAAATTCCATCGTGTAAATATACCACAGTTTCGCTGTCTATTCCTCCATGGATGGGCATTTGGGTTGATTCCAATTCTTGGCTATTATGAATTCAGCTGCTATAAATAGAGTTGTACAAATGTTTCTGCGTTGGGATGTGACATCTTGTGGATAGATGCCTAGCAGAGGGATAGCTGGGTCCATTGGTAGTTCTGTGTCCATTCTGTTCAAGAGTCTCCACACTGCTTTCCATATCGGTTGAACAAGTTTGCAATCCCACCAGGAGTGAATGAGGGTTCCTGAGGCAAACCCTGTTGCTGAAGAAACCACAGAATGCCATCGATCTGCATCGAGCGAACCTTCAAGGTCCAGAATGGTAACCAGCTCCCCAGATGACAGTTAGTGCAGTGCTGAAAGGCACTACACAAGCTGCCAGGGGAAGCTGATCAACAACAGCTGGAATAAACAGAGACCACTGGCATGAAACACAGTCTGCGGCCATGAGTAGGCTGACCACATCTCCTACTGGGAGAGAACAGCAAACCAAGAAAGGAGCACTTATGCAATGGAGGAGCCTAGGCCTGGGGGAGACAATAAACAGCTTTTAAATTCAGCCAAATATTCCACTCATTGAGGGGGAGACCATGACTGGAACTGGGGATTCAGGGCGATATGCACCAGATCCCATACTCTTGGGCTCCCAAGAAAAGATGCACTATGGGAGCGATTGACGTGGAGGCTATTAAAAATAGAATCTAGGTAATCCAGAATTGTGTATATTTGTTAACCTATACTGATGTCACTCTCCGATGGAGATTGTGTTTGTATTTTTCAGGATGCAAAGAGAGAGCTGTTGCCCATCTAACCCTACCAACCAAGCAAAGGCCGATAGCTGAGATCCTGGTAAGAGATGAGCCACCACAGTCATACATACTGTGGAGGCTCCATATGGAATCCCGCAGAGAATGACGGGATGAAAAAGGGACCCACACCCACAGCCATTCAATCAACACAGGATAAGCCAGTGAGACAGAAACCAACAATTTTCAACACAAAAACCCCTAAGCTCACAACATTAAAGCAGGCTAAATACTCACCCACCACGACTCAGGGAACTGAGCAGAAGAGGGGGCAGAAAGATTGTGAGAGCCGTGGTGGGGGAGAATACCCAGAGGTATGGCACCCTTCAGTAACAACACACTTGGGCCAGGAGAACCGGGCTGAATACTAGGCTATACAGGGTCCCCTGCCACAAGGACTGATCCAGACCGCCCACGGAGGAGGATATCCAGCTGATTGGGGTTGGGGGGGGGGGGATTGGGGAATTGGGGATAACAACTCATTGTTGGCCCACTAAATAATGTAACTCATTATGGACAATTTTAAAAAAGTTGTTTTTTACCTCAAAAAAAAAAATAGAATTGTGCTATTGTGCTACATATTAGTTCCCTATGTCTACATTCCAAGATCCCAGTGTTGAACCCTATGTTTATATTCACAGGTACATACAGTTTTTTTACAATAGTTTCTTTGATCAAAAATTTTTTAATTAACTCATTTAATGTAGCTACTGGGGATTGAACACAGAGCAAGTTCTCTTACCCGGTGAGCCATCTCCCCAGCCCCACAATACTTTTTCCATTTTAAAACTTTTTTCCATTTTAAGTATATGTCACACACTGTGATTTTTAACTTTTTCAGTTTGCTAGATGGTGGCAAAACTAACATGAACTGTTTGCCTTTCTAACAATTTCACAGACAATTCACTATTACCATAGACCTCAGCAGTCTCAGAATATTGTTTTTATATTTATTTTCTTTTCTTAATAATTAAAGCATCCTATAGTTTCTTTTTGGTATTAGAAGTGAGTAATACAGGGCAACAGAGAAATAACCAATCACTTAAAATTAAATAATTTTTTTCTAAGCAGTAAGTCAAAGAGAAGATCTAAAAAAACTACATGATTAGAGCCGAACATGGTGGCTCACTCCTGTAATACCAGCACAAGGAGGCTGAGGCAGGAAGAGGTGAATTCGAGGCCAGACTGAGCTACAAAAGTGAATTCCAAGTCAGCCTGAGCTAGAGTGAGACCCTGCCTCAAAAATAAATAAACTTAGCTGAAGGCACCACATGCGAGGGTTGCAGATCACTGGGAAACCAAGCTGGGGCTGAGTTGGAAGCCTCCTCCCTGCTGACTAGCCGTCAGGATGCTGGAAAGACCCTTGCAGCCTGTTGAGGGAGAAGAGTCACCCATGGTGGTAACCAGCAGTGGACCTTGCAAGCTCCACGAATTGCCAGCCAGGCCAAATGTACCAACTGGTGCAATGGTGGCATGTCTGCTCTGCTCTCTGACTGGACTTGAGACCTAATCCATGGGAGGGAATTTCTGCTTGGAACTGAAAACCCAATGAAAAGTGTAAGGCTTGGAGGACAAGCCTACAAGGGGGAGGGGAGAAACTCCTACTGTTTTCTGACTAAATGGCTATATTATGCACACCAAACTGCCCTCTAAATACTTTTATTTATGCCCATATATTGTTACTCTCACTTTTGGAAAGAGAAACTTCTCTTCAGATGCAGTGGCCACTGGGTGACTCAAATCTCATAAAAAAAAAAATTTTTTTTATCAAAGTGCTGAGAAGTGTCATCAGCTAAGGATCAAGCATTCAGAACACAAGTTTATCGGGGACACCTGAATCAAACCACCACAATGACTGACATCCTATTAAAAGAGAAATTAAAAAAAGAAACACCATGAATTGTATACTATAAATGGGTAAAATGCATAGTAACTCAATAAAGCTGGTTTAAGCTTAGTAGGTTAAAGGGCCAGATTCTAAAGCTTATATCTATAAAAATGAAAATCTCATCTATTATCAAATAATTTAATAAAAATAAGGAATTTTATTTCAAGGAAAAGTACTTACAAAAAGGTCATGACTATAGCTATAGTATATTAACTGATTATCCTACTTTTTAACATGCAGTAATTTATTATGATCATTTAAAATAAAGATTATTGGACATAAGCTGTTAACTAAATGTCTGAACTTCAAATCTCTAAGAAGAAAGCATGTTTACATTTGTTCTGTGTTTTTGAATATGGTATGAAAGTTCTAAAATACACAGTATAGAGAAAACAGGATGAGAAATTCCACAACACACTCTTCTAGTGTCAATGAGTATTAGCATTCTTTTTCTCTTCTTTAAAACACATTTTTATGGCACCCTTCAGTAACAACACACTTGGGCCAGAAGGACCAGGCTGAGTACTAGGCTATCCAGGGTCCCCTGCCACAGGACTGATCCAGAGGGCCCACGGAGGAGGATATCCAGCTGATTGGGGATGGGGAGGGGGGCATTGGGGATAACAACTCATTGTTTGCCCACTGAATAATGTAACTCATTATGGACAATAAATATATATTTAAAACTTTAAAAAAAGATTCTACACATTAAAGAAGAAACATGTAAAAAAACACATTTTTATCTTCAATTGGCACATGGTGGTTGTACAGATTTACAGGATATACAGTGTGATATTTTAATACATATACACAAGATATAATGACTACAGTAATTGGCATATCTATCACCTTGGACATTTATCACTTCTCTGTGTTCGGAACATTCAAAATCCTCTCTACTAGCTTTTTTTTTAAATATTCAATTAACTTTTTTCAATCATAATTATCCTACTGTGCTACAGAACATTAAAAATTGTTCCTCTTATCCAGCTATACCAAGTACCAGTAAACCAGCCTTTCTCTGTACCCTTTCACAGGCTCTGGTGATGACTATTACATTCTATTCTTCTGTAAGATCAACATTTTAATGTCCCCATTTTACATGAGAACAGGCAGTATGTGTCTGTCATTCTGTGCCTATTAACATAATGATCTCCACTTCTCCTTATGCTGATGCAAATGATAGAATTTTGTTCTTTTATGGTTGAAACATGTATGTATGTATGTATGCATGTATGCATTTTCTTTATTCATTCAGCTGAATGGACGTCCAGGTAATAGAAACTGAACAGGCAACTTAGGGGAGAAAGGACCCCAAAGTGAATAGCTTTCTCTTGGCTAAATGCAGGAAGGGAAAATCTAAGTCATTACACTTTACTACAGGTCAGAAACTTCAAAAGAATTTGGCCTTTCCTCATCTCTCCTCCCACCTTGGGGAATCCTTCCCCTCTAAGATTCTGAGATGGCCCTCGTCCTGAACCCAGACACCTGGTATCAGGATAAACTGGCTAAACCAGCTGCCATCCATGGGCCTCATAAAAAAAAAAAACCCAATCTCAGTTACTAGGTGGGCTTCTCAAACTCCCTCTTACCTCCCTGGGAATATGTTTATGAGACTTCTTCTCAAACCCCACCTTGCTTCCCTACGCAAGAGCTCTGCCTTTCTTCCTTCTCTTAAATTCAAAGCTTTCTGAAGCCCACCTTGCCTTCTTGGGCAAGATCTATGTCTTCCTTCAAAAAGTAATACTGCCTTAAAATCATATAATATAAATCCTATATTCAATTTTTAGCCAGAAAAGTTTACCAAAACACAGTATATAATACTGTTAAATATCTTTTTAATATATCATGCATATTTAAAAGAAATCATAAAATGATCAAAACCACACATATATACAAAGAAAAAACTTATAAAATTAACAAAAGAATTGAGTTTCCAGTTAATTTAACTAGCTCCCACTTGGGTGCAACATGATTAATCATTTGACCTTTTAAAGAGAAAAAAAAATCACTCTGAAAGCTTCCTTATAGAAAGAAATACTGCTGAAAACTTGGACCTAATCCATTTACCAATAAGATGTCCAACACAAACAATATCATAAAATTAAATAATTGAAATTATAATTGAAGCAATGAAAAAAGAAGTATATCAAAATAAAAACTATAACAAGATCTTATGGAAAGAGAAAATAGTTACAAATTATATTTTTAATGAACCATCAGTGAAAACTATATTGATAAATTATTCTCATAACAAAATAATGTATAAAAATAGTAAATTGCATAGTTAAACTGAGTTCTAGCCATTTAGAATGTTAGAAGTGTATAAAACTAAAAATTATTCCTCTGATCTTACTAATAAAAATTGAAATGTTATAAATTTTATTAATAAAGTTTCAAGTAAAAACAACCAATAAATGAGAAAAACATAAAATATAATCCCAACCTAGCTATAATGTTTTCATTTATCATAGTAATTCACTAATGCTTTGGTGAGAATATTTACAATAGTGTTTGAGAGAAATACTTTCTGTTGTCATTTCCTTTTTAGGTTTTAATATTAAGGTTAGATTATGCTGGTAAAATAAAATAAGATCTTTTTTTATTCCTTGGACACAATTACATAGGATTGCTATTATATTTTACATATCTGGAAGAATTCACAAATGAAACCATTTAACCTGGAATTTTTGTGGTGAAAAGATATTTAATTACACATTCACATTTTGTTCAAGATACTTAAAAATCCTTTCAAGTTTCTCTTTTTCTTGCAATGCAATTTTCAGCTGTGTTTTTCAAGGAATTTGTTAACTACTTCTAGTTTTTCAAATTTAGTGCATAATACTACCCATAATGCCTTGTGATTTATTTATTTCTAAGGGGGGAGGAGAAAGAGAGAGAAAGAAAGATAAAATATGAATGGGCACACCAGGGCTTCTAGCCACTGCAAATGAACTCCAGATGCATATACCACTTTGTGCATCTGACTTTATGTTGGTACTGAGGAATTGAACCCAGGTTATTAGGCTTTGCAGGCAAGCATTTTAACCACTAAGCCATCTCTCCAGCCACTCATTATATTTTTAATATCACTTCAATCTCTAGCAACATCCTCTATTTCATCCCTCATGGTACACCTACCCTGCTTTTCTTCATCATCATAGCTAGAGATGACAGTCATTTTATCTGTCCACATGAAGAGTAAATTTCATCTATGCTGACTTTATTATCTCTATAATTTTTCTTTCTGTGTGCTTGGATTTTTTCTTTTCTAAATTCAATGAATATATCTCAGCTTTTCTTCTTTCTAATGTGCACAATTAGGGCAATAATTTTTCTCAAAACATAGCTTTATCTCTTAAGTTCTTCTACAGGGGCAGGAACATGAGTGTGTGAATATGTGTACTCATTTCTGTGGGTGCATGTCTGAGGCCAGGTATGTGTGTAGGTGCACACATACATGTGGAGGCCAGGGATCAATAACGGGTATTTATCTTATTGCTTTCCACCTTATTTATTGAGACAGGTTCTCTCATTGAGCCCCAGAGTTCATTGATTAGTCTAGCTACCAGGCTACTTATGGAAATCCAGCTCCACAGCACTGGAAAGACAGGTACATGCTGCCACACCTGGCATTTACATGGGTCCTGAGAATCCCAACTGAGGCCCTCACACCTGCACAGCAAGCACTTTATCAACAAAGCCATCACCACAACCCTGATAAATTTTTATGTGTTTATTTTCATCCAATTCACTTTATCAAACTTTCATTGTGATGTACTTTTTCATGATTCTGAAGTATTTTCCCAAACTCCAAAAATTTCAGAATTATACAGCTATCTTTTGTAACTGATTTCTAACCAAGTCCCATTATAATCAGTGACAATTACTTAGATCACCTGAAATTTTATGATACTTTCTAATGACCCAGTACGTTTGAATTTCAGTAAATGTTCTATATGTGCCTGCATATACACTTGGACTTAATGTTCACTCCACAGCAAAATAACTTGTATCAAAACTGGCTCTCTTTCTGCCAAAAACAACTATAAAAGCTAGACAAAACATATAAATGAACTGTTTAAAGGCCCTGGAAAGCAACCAATGTAGGCAAGTTTTGAGGAACTATAATTCTTGAGTACAGGGAATGACAACATCAGACTCACAGTCACTTTAACGTGTTGCCTGAAGACATTTGGGATTCAGAGTACAGGGGAAGTGAGTCCTAGCAAAAAGCCAGCATTCCTGGCTGACTGAAACAGATATTGGAGTTTAGGGAGTCTAAAACAACTGGTAATTCAAAGGCAAAAAAAATCCTGGAGAAAGTGGGGAATACTATAGAGAAATGAGCCAAAAAATCTGCATTCAATCTCCCCTAAGGTGCCTGACAACTTCTCAGCTTTGAATATACAAGGCAGGACTCCAAGAAGCCTAGCAGAAAGCGGCAGCTGGGCGCTAATGAGCTAAGCAGATATCTAAGCAACTGTGTGGTGCTAGGGAAACAAAGTTGGAATTCAGGAACAACAGTGGCTTTACAAATACCCAGGGTTTTCAGTTGAGACCTCAAAAGGAGAAAGGACAAAACTAATACACATAAACCTTAACATAATCTCAAACGAGACCGTGATAGGATTAGTGGCGTGCTGGTTCTCTATCATCTCAGAGGAGAAAGAGAATGAAGGGAGAAGGTGCAGGAGAGGAAAAGAAGGGAAGGGGAGCAGGGAAAGAGAGGAAAGGAAGGGGATGGAAGAGGAAGAGTAGCAGCAAGCTGAGTCTATATTGTTAGGAGGAGTCTATACTTCTTTGTACAGTGTGGGCCATCCAGTTCCACTGAGAAGTAAATGAAAGCTCACATGGCTGGGGGGCTGATCCTCTTGGCTTGGGAACTTTTCTTCTCATTCTTACTCTCTCCTAAAATAACACTTTCATTAAAAAATGAGTTTTAATTGTGAGGGAAACTAAAGAGAAACAAGTCAAATAATTGAAAACCCATAAAAATTCTTTTTAAAATGAGCCACAGACAATACAGATTTTTTTCAGGTATAGAGGTTTGAAAATAGCAATGACAAATATGGAAAGACAAAGATCATCAGCAGATAGTGAAAGCCATTTTTAATGACCAAAAGGAAATTCTAGAAGTGATAAGTAAAATTATTGATTTAATAATTGGCTTAGTAGCAGAATGAAATATAGAACCAGATTAGCAAACCAGAATGTATATCAGTAAGAAGTATTCAAACTGAAGCACCAAAAGCAAAAACGATAGAAAATAATATGTATAATTTGATAAACATTTCAATTACATCAAGTTCATTTATCACTTAACATTCTGTTTATTGATTTTGACTATATAAACTCTCTGCTATTTGAAGTTTCTTGGCATGAGAGTAAGTTTGTTAATTTTTCCTTTGAATTCTATCAACTTTTGCTTTGTTGTGAAGTAATACTGTGTGTATATATGCTTATATATTAAAATTATTAAATCATGTATATATGCCTTTATGTATATACTATAATTATTAAATTGTGTATATGCTTATATACATATATTAGAATTATTAAATATTTAAACCCTCTATAAATTGTTAAAATGACCCTTTAATCATTAACAAATATCTACTAATAAAATGTTTATGGCTTACTTTGTATATTTTGTCTGACAGAGCAAGGTAAGCTTAGACTGAAATAAGATGCATAGAATCTCTGTCTGTACTACTTTTATCTTGCTGTGATCAAAGAACTGACAAGAAGCAACTTAAGAAAGAAGTGTTTATTTGTCTTATACTTAGGAAGATTTAGCCCAGCATGACACAAAAGATATGGTAGAAGAAGTGTTAGGCAGCCAGTCATAGTGCATCTGCAGTCAAGAAGCAGAAAGCATGGGCGGGCATGGTGGCACACACATTTAATCACAGCACTCAGGAGGCAGATGTAGGAGGATCACTGTGGGTTCAACGCCACCCTGAACTACAGAGTGAATTCCAGGTCAGTCTGGGCTAGAGAGAGACCCTACTTTGGGAAAGAAAAAAAGAAGCAGAAAGCAGATGGGAAGTAGGGCCGGACTATAAAACCTCAAGGTCTGTTACCATTAACCCACTTCCTCCAGTAAGCTTCTAAACTACCACCAACACTGAGGACCAAGTTCTCAAACACATGAACCTATAGAGGACATTTCACACTGAAGCTATAATATTCTGACCCTGGCCCCCACAAGCTATTGGCAATCTCATACATAAATACATTAATTCCAACTTTAAAAGTCCCCATAATCTTTTAACAGTCCCAACAACTGCTCAAAATGCCAGTATCTTCTGAGACTCAAGCCATTCTCAACTGTGAGCCCCTAATAAATAAAAAATAAGTTAAATACTTCCATTATACACTGATATTGAGTAAACATGCCCATTCCAAAAAGAAGAAACGAGGATATAGCAAGGTAGGATCAGACCAAAGTAATGACACCTTTTTCCATAACTTTCTGCTCCATTTGTTGCTCTCCATTTGTAGACCTGGATTATAGCTACAAGCAGTAACATTTGACAGCCTGAATGTTATTCTACCTTGAAATTTCCTCTGACAAGTAAGTGAGTCCATTACTTTCTGATTCAACCTCATGCAAGTTCTCAGGACTTTGGCAGAATGCAGCCACTTTTTTTTTTTATCAAAATATACTAAAATAGCCTCCAGCCCAGTTTCTGACAGAGTCCTTATTCCCCTCTGAACCTTCATGAGCTGGGCCTCCACTGTCCACATTTCTCTCAGTGTTCTTGTCTTTTGAATTCCCTCCAAAATGGCCCATTAAGCTCTATTTCTCTAGACCACATTTCTAAACTTCCACATTCTCCCTTTAGTTACTTTAGTAACTTTAGTTACTTGGTCTTTGACAAGGGTGCCAACAATGTACACTGGGCTAATGATAGTATCTTCAACAAATGGTGCTGGACAAATTGGATAAAAACATGTAAAAAATGAAAATAGACCCACTCCTTTCACCATGTACTAAAATCAACTCCAAATGGATCGGAGATCTCAATATAAACCGAGCAACCATGAACACTCTGGAAGAAAAAAATAGGAGGAACTCTACATGAGTTAGGAGTACAGAAAAACTTCCTGAGCAAATCTCCAGTAGCCCAGGAATTGCAACAATCACTTAACCAATGGGACCTCATCAGGCTCAAAAGCTTCTATACAGACAAAAATACCATACTCAGAGCCAATAGACCCCCCAACAAAATGGGAGATGATTTTTGCCAGCTACAACTCAGACAGAGGCCTAATCTCCAGAACCTACAGAGAACTCAAAAAAATTAATAGCAAAGACTCAAACTGCCCTCTAGCAAAATGGGGCACTGATCTCAACAGAGAATTCACAGAAGAAAAAACACAAATGGCCTTTACGCACCTGAGAAAGTGCTCAGCATCCTTAAGCATCAGAGAAATGCAAATAAAAACCACAATGAGATTCCACCTTACTGCAGTCAGAACGGCAATCATAAAAAAAAAAAAAGTTGCTGGCGAGGATGGGGGGGAGGGAACCCTCATTCACTGCTGGTGGGACTGCAAGCTAGTTCAACCTCTTTGGAAAGCACTGTGGAGACTCCTAAACAGAATAGACATAGAACTACCAGTGGACCCAGCTATCCCTCTACTAGGCATCTACCCACAAGATGTCACATCTCAGGATAGAGATATTTGTGCAACTATGTTTATAGCAGCTCAATTCATAATAGCCAAGAACTGGAATCAACCAAAATGTCCATCCATGGAGGAATGGATAACAAAACTATGGTATATTTACACAATGGAATTTTACTCAGCTAAAAGGAAAAACGAAGGATATCCAGCCGATTGGGGATATGGAAGATGGAAATTGGGGAAATGGAGATACCGACTCATTATTGGCCCATACAATATATCTAAATATGGACAATAAAGGAAAAATAAAATAAAATAAAGTAAAATAGTAGCCATTTGCTTCTACACAATTGCTTGAGTGGAAATCTGAGTAAAGCGGCTCATCTCTTCACTAGTTCTATTTGGTCCAACTGAGATCAGAGTGTCCATGATGAAGTCATCACATACTTAAGATCCCTAGGGTTCCTCTTCTTATGGCTGCTTTCTCTACACATCTTCTCTCGTTACTCAGTCTACACTGAGCTTCCGTATATGTCAGTGGGCCTCAAACACGGAGAAAATGAAAGCTGCATGCCTTCCTAAGGCCTAGACTGGGAAGGTTCAGAATATCATGCACCATTCTAATAGTTACATGAAGCCACATGACCAGCTAGAGATTCAAAAGGAGGGCAAACAAACTTTACAACTTAGCAGTAGAAATGTCACTAAACACAGGAATGGGAGGAATCCGTGGTATCTAGCTTTACAGACATTCTACCATAGTCTGCTTCAAATTACCAAAGGCATCCAAGGCTGTCAATGATTCATCCATTTCATACTATCAAGTTTGAAGACCAGTATCTTATTGCTGATATCATATCTGGAAGTATCCCATCAATATGGGTTTTCTTGATCTCAAAACCTGATGCTCAGTGGGAGAAGAAGGCTGATGTGGGAGAGAGAGGATGAAGTTTATCAATATATTTACTACAGTTTTTCACTTAATCTCCTGTTGTTCGTACCTCACCTTCTAATGTCACTGGTTTCCCTCGTTCAGATATCATCTTTTTTATCATCTCTAGAGAATGATCCCCCAGTTTTATTTTGGGGTGATATAATCATAATGATATAACCATTCAGAGTAAAGGAGGAAGGCTCAGGAGAATATGTTTATGAAAGTGCAACCCTGCCCTCACTTACAGATATATCTACACCACCAATTTTTAAACATTTTGAGGTTTCTTTGAAGTAAACTAGGTCACTTGTCAGCTTTGTCTCTTCTTTTTATCTTAGAGTTCCATTTGTACACTGAAATACAATCAATTACTAATGGCCTTCCCCCTTTGTACCTTACAAAAACTTGTTCATATCAACTCTTGTCATTTTTTAAAGTATAATATTTAAGTCATTTTATACCATTTAAGTTGGGAATGGGGAAGAATGAAGTAAATATATGCATTCCCTCAGTAATCTTCAGCTAGAATTATTTTTATGGCATATAATTACAAGCTTTAATACTGTGCCTACTATTATTACTCACTGTACCTAACAGTATATTAAAATTCCAAAACTAAAATTTAAAGTAGCGGGCTGGAGAGATGGCTCAGAGGTTAAGGCACTTGCCTCCAGTGCCTAAGGCCCCTGGTTCAATTCCCCAGGACCCACATAAGCCAGACCCATAAGGTGGTAGCCCTGGTCTCTCTCTCTCTCCTCTCTCTCTGTCTCTCTGCCTCTCTGTCTCTCTCTCTCTCTCTCTGTATCTCTCTGTTTGAAAAATGAATAAATAAAATATTTTTTTAAAAAAATTTTTAAGTAGCCCAAAATAACATTTTCTACTACCTTAAAAATAAGGGTCTTTTTTTCATAACTATCATTTCAAATCAACCAAATGGATTAACCAGGAATAATCTGAAAGTTCCTCTTTAAGAATTTTGCAATTTGACTTTATAATACATTTCCCACAGACTGTTTTAAAAAACAGAAATTAAAGCTACAACATTATGCTTTTTTCTTAAAAAAATAAAAATAAAAATAAAAACCCTGCTACAGTTTGCATGTGGTTTAATCCCACAGGAACTTCATGTGTTAGATGGTGGGAGCGTGAGAAGTGGGGCCTAACAGAAGGTGACTGGGTCACTAGGATGCTGCAGTTGGAAGTTTTAAAGGTCATTATCAACAAGCGTGAACTTGAAGCCTGAATATTCTCTAGATATGTCAGTCACTGTATCATAGTGACACTAGTTATCATTCATCATGAGAACCTCACCAGATGTAGAAATGATGGGCTTAACCTATCAGACTTTTAGCCTCCAAAAAATTAGCTAAATAAACCTCTTTTCTTTGCAAAAAATGTAGCTTCTTGTATTTTTCTATAGGAACAGCAATAAGGCTATTTATTATTACTCTATTTATTAGTGTTCCTCAATTATGTTAATGGTAATATAAAAATAAATATGTGAGCAAAGATGAACATTACTTTGCAGCACCAAAATCCCAAAATAGTAATTAAGTAAAACTGTAGCATGCTACTTAAAAGCACACAATGCCTAGAGAATGGAGCAGCTTTTTTGACACTTTAAAGTAAAACAGTTCTCAAGGATCAAAATCTACTGACAAAAGACATCATTCTCCTTTAAGGTTATGAAAGCCAAATGTGAAACTAGATTGAACTCTAGTGACTACCACACAGTGAAAAATAGTACTTATGATAAACATTGTTCCTTTTTTTATTTTTTCCTTTTTGTTTTTAGACAGCACTAGGATGGACCCATAGGTGAGTACTCTACTACTGAGTTACATCCCAAGTCCACATTTTACTGTGTTATCTAGGGTAAATTAATGACATGATGTAAAAACAATAGTATATAACTATAATAAGACACACACACACACACACACACACACACTGAGAAGGACCATACAGTGACAAATAAAGCCAAATAGCAGTTCAGATGTCAAGCTCTGTTTTACAAATTTATATGCCTGTCAACAACAAAAACAGGTTAATTCAAAGTCACTTGCCGTTTCTTCTGGAACTCTTTTGCACTGTCATTGGTGGGCAGGATTGAGCAGGTGCTACATCTGAAGATGTGGAAGAGCCTGTGTGATGAGCCTTTACCTTATCAGCCCAACTGACACCTGTGGGAGCCAGACGTGGAGCAGCCACTGTGCCAGGTGAACCCCTATAGGGAAAATCAAATATGTTTAATAATTAAATAGGAAAATACTGATTGTAAGTATACAAATGTTAATTTTATATTAAGTATGTGTGTATCTATATTTATAGAGTAACACACTATCAGTAATTTAACAACTCAAATCCATAAATGTATCTTGATATGTTTATTTTATACATATCATGTATTGGAATAAAGACAATATGCAAGCCTTCTCTAGTTGTTAATAAAACTAATTCAGGAAATATGAAATCTAACAAGTATAAATACCTAAAACTCTCCTTTAATAGTTTTGCTGATATCAATGTACATTAATTTGCCAATTGTGACAATGTTACTAAGATTAGATTTTTCCTATGAACAATTCATGTAAACTACAAGCATTATGACTCATTAGTAATATACAATTTTGTTTATTATAAAAAGAGGTGAAAATTTAGTAACACAATTATCCTCAAATTATTTTCTCCAAATTTTCATGGATTTCTGAGCCATTCATTTTATAGCCACTTTGTTTTAATAACTCATCCATGTCAAAATCTCCCAAAAACTTTGCTTAATTTTTTTCAAAAACAATGATTATTTTGCATGATATACCACTGGTTTACTTTATATTTAAATAATTTAATGAATATAACTTCCATAAGCCAAGCTTGATAACAAAATTTTCAGTGTAAATAAACCCAACCAGGATGAAAATTTTAGTAGATGTATTAATGGTAACCTATGAACCACAACTATTCAGAGAGCAGAAAGAAATATTTTGCAATGATGCTAAACAAAATTGTCAATTAACACAATTGCATGATATAGTAAAAGAGCTTTACACAAACATACATTGTGATGAGTAATATTGGTTGTCACAGAGACAAGATCTAGAATTACGTAGAAGGCAAATCTCTAGATGTGTGTGAGTGTCTTCAATGGGCTAACTAAGGAGGGAAGACCCAACCTAAGGGTAGGCAGCACTATTCTATGGGCTTGATGCTGAACTGAAAAAAAGGAGAAAGCAAGCAGAGTGTTAGCATTCATCTTTCTGCTTCCTGACTGCAGCTGCAATGTGACCAGCCTCCTCACTTTCCTAGACCCTCCCTCAAGTTGTTTTTAGCAAGTATATGATCAGAGAAATAAAAAAAGTAACCTATATATATTAAATAATTTTTAGAATCAGACAAATTAAATACATTGAAGAGCAAGTTTCCTTAAAGTAGTCCTTAAAGATAAAAACATTTTGTTTGGTTTGCTTACATATCTTTCCCCATCTGACTGAGGTTCAATTACCATACTGTTCTAAAGCCCATCCACAGTCACCAAAGGCAACATGGTCTGGTAACTGTATGAGAGACAGAAAGCAAAAGCTTGACTCCATTACATTATAAACAGCTTTTACTAAATGTCAGACACAGTGTTGGGGTATTTAGGATATAGCTCTTGATTCAAAAACGATAATAGTAGAAAAGTAGAAATTTAAAAAGCATAAAGCCATATGATCACAGCCAATCAGTCAACACAGGATAAGCCAGTGAGACAGACACCAATGATTTTCGACACAACCTAAAGCAGAACTACAGAGACCCCTAAGTTCTCAACAATAAAACAGCCTTAATACTCACCCACCACAACTCAGGGAACTGAGCGGAAGAGGGGACAGAAAGATTGTAAGAGCCGTGGTGGAGGAGAATACCCAGAGACACGGCCCCCCTCAGTAACAACATACTAGGACCAACAGAACCGGGCTGACTCCTAGGCTATCCATGGTCCCCTGCCCCAAGGACTGATCTAGAATGCCCACGGAGGAGGATATCCAGCTGATCAGGGATAGGGAAGAGGGGTTCTGGGGAACTGGAGATAACAACTCATTGTTTGCCCATTAAATGTAACTCATTATGGACAATAAAAATAAAATAAAATAAAATAAAAAGCATAAAGCATGGAATGGTAGTACATGTCTATAATCTCAGCACTTGCTAGGCTAAGGCAAGCCAGTAACTGAGACTATCTTTAAGAAAAAATAAAGTTAGGTATGGGGAAACAGTCCAACAGTTAAAGGTGCTTGCTTGCAAAGCCTGTTGGCTCAAGTTCAATTCCCCAGAACCCACCTAAAACCAGATTCAAAAAGCTTGATTCCATTACATGTATTACATGTAATGGCATTTATTTGCAACCGCAAAAGGTTCTGATGCACCCACATACATACAAATAAACAGCATGTGTGTGAACACACAAATAAATATTTAAATTACAGCACAGTGAAAATACAATAATATAAAACTATATCTAAGGTTTAGCTGTAAAAAAAGAAGAAAGGTATTATTATGGTTTGATCTAGGTGTCCCCCACAAATGAATGTGTTCTGAATGATCGATCCCCAGCTGATGGCAGTTTAGGTATTAGAACCTCACTAGAGTTACTGTGTTGTTGGGGGCAGGCTTATGGGGGTTATAAACCAGCTTCCGCTTGCCAGTGTTTGGCACACCCTCCTGCCTTTGTTTGCAGTGCTGTGACGGAGGTGATGTCTACCCCTCTGCTCATGGTATCATTTTCCCTGCCATGATGGAGTCTCCCTCCGAGTCCATAAGCCAAATAAACCCATTCCTCCACAAGCCACTTTTGCTTTGGTTCTTTCTCTGCAGCAACTAGAATGCTGACTACAACAGATTTGGGATCATCTGTTGCTGTTAGAACACTGATTCTGTGGCTTTGGCATTTTGGAATTGATATACAGGAGGAATATGGATGGATTGGAAACCTCATCCTAAGAGATGCCTTGCAGTCCTGTAAGTACAGCTTGATGGACCATTCTGATCAGAGTTAAAAGACCTGAATGTAATAAGAAATGTGAGGTTTGGCTTACAAGGATGAAAAAGAACTCTGTCGGGACTGTGCCAGAAGCAGTTTGCGTGAGAGGCTAACTGTGTTCTGTCTGCCTGTGTCCTGAGAACCTGTGCAGGGTTGCTTTGTGTGGAAATGGACTGGTGTGAGCAGATGGAGATGGCACAGAAAGAGAAAAGAGATCTTTGGGCTGAAACTGCTGACATTCAGCTGCAATTGTTTGAGAGATTACAACCACTGAGAATGGGCCAGATGATCTGCATCAGAACACCAGGAAAAATGAGGACTCTTTGAAATAAGGGGTCTGAATGTTTTTCCCCCCCTGGATTAACAAGTTGGTAGCCCACCTGGTTCTGTGGAATACAAGAAATGCAGGAAAAGAGGGTCATTGCATTTGCACCAAAGTTTTGTTTTTGAAAAATGACCATCGGCAGTATGAAGCAGGTGTGCTAGATTGCCTGCATAGAGGCCAATGGAACCAAGAAGATGAACTGTGGGTTGCAATGGAGACCCAGTGAATTCCAGGACTATGGATGGCTGCCAAAGTGAGCTGCAAGCAATGGAAGAAGTTTTCCCAGACTGAGTAGCAGAGCTGGAGGGGCAGAATTGAATCTCCAAGAGATTTGTTAGTGGTTAGAATTACTGAAATTGGAGTTAGATATTGATGTTGCCCTGCTTGTTTTAAATCTTATATTGGTTCAATCTGTTTCTGCCATGCCTCATGTTATTTTTGCAGTGTGAATGTCCTGTGTCATTATGGGTTTGCTTTTTGTTACTATGGCTCACTTGAAGGAAAAACTATGGGGACTTATGGAGTTGAGGTGAACACATTGTATTTTATATCATGTATGATTAATAATTTGTGGGGGCCAGGGTCAGACTGTCATGGTTTGATCCAGGTGTCCCCCACAAACAAATGAATGTGTCCTGAATGATCGATCACCAGCTGATGGCAGTTTAGGCATTGGAACCTCATTAGAACTGTGTTGTTGGGAGAGGGTTTATGGGGGTTATAAGCCAGCTTTCCCTTGCCAGTGTTTGGCAGCTTCCGCTTGCCAGTGTTTGGCACAACTTCTTGCCACTGTTTGCAGTGCTGTGATGGAGGTGATGTCTACCCCTCTGCTAATGCCATCATTTTCCCTGCCAGGATGGAGTCTACCCTCAAGTCTGTAAGCCAAATAAATCCATTCCTTCACAAGCCACTTTTGTTTGGGATCTTTCTGCACAGCAACTAGAATGCTAACTATAACAGGTATTAACTGTGAAATTAAAAAAGATGAAAGTTATTATCAAGAAAGAATAGGTGTTAGGGATGTGGTGATTTGACTCAGGTGTCCCCTATAGATTCATGTGTGCTGGTGCTTGGTCCCCAGCTGGTGGCAATTTTGAAAGTGGAGCCTTGCTGGGGGCAAGGAACGTTTTTTGGGGCAGGCCTTGGGTGCTATAGCCAGCTCCCCTTTACCAGAGCTCAGCTCTCTCGTACAGCTGTTTTCCACCTGCCATGGCAGAGGTGATGTCCAGCCTCTGCTCACGCCATGTTTCCCCTGCCATCATAAAGCTTCCCCTTGAGACTATAAATCAAAATAAAACTTTTTGTCACATCAGCTGCTTTTTGGTTAGGTGTTTTCTCCCAGCAGCAACAAGAAGGTAACTACAACAAGGGCTGGGAAGATGGCTGGGGAATAAAATAATTGACATGCAAACACGAAGACTTGAATTCAGGTTTCCAAAACCCATAGAAACGCCCAGCAGCCATGGTGGCCCACTTGTAATCCCAATGCTCTGAACATTAAGAGGGAATCGCCCGGACAAGGTGGCTAGCTAGACTAGCCAAATCAGTGAGCTGTGGGTTCTCAAAATATGGTAGGGGAAAACATCAACATCTGGTCTCAACATGCATGTAGACACACACACACATGGAAACCTAAACCCATGGAAAAATGCATACACATACATGTCACACACACACATACACACATCACTTCCAATTGAAAAAAGACTAAGTTTGAATATAGGAAAGAAAACCAATTAAACAAACTACATACAATTACAAACCTCTGCATTGAATATCACGTGTTAAGACTCGGTCATCCTTGACTACATTGTAAATTTGAGTCCAGCCTAGGGTACATTAGGCCCTGACTCAAAAAAAATTTTAAAGGATATTTGTGGAAAACAAAATCAAATGTGACAATCTTGTAAGATCATTATGTACTAAAGTGACAATAACATTTGAAGCAAAGACCTTGTCAAAAACCTTAAAAGTTGGAAGAGATATCGAGAAAGAGCACTGCAAAGCTCCAGCATAGTCTTAAGACACCAGAAAACTCATGTGTTTTTTTTTTTTTTTTTTTTTTGATGCAGGGTCTCACTGTAGCGGCTCACTCTGTAGGACCAGACTGGCCTTGAACCCACAGTGATCCTCCCACCTCTGCTGACCAAGTGCTGGGGTTAAAGGTGTGTGCATGTCAAGGAAAGATTTGAAAGAACCCTAATCTTTGGCCCATGACTGGTCTCGAGAGGCTGAGAAAACCAGAAGTGACCACCTGGACAACTTAGTGAGACCCTGTCTTAAAACAGAAAGTACAGAAAGGTGGGGCTGGAGATATATCTCAGTGGTAGAGCACTTTCCTAGCATGGGCAAGGCCCTGGGCTCGATCCCCAACACTGCTAACCAAAAATGAAAAGAATGAGCAAAAACGTCCCAACTGTGTAAAACAGGAATTTTCATATCCAACAAACTAGTGAACTTTAAGAGATTCACACTCAGATATATTATAGTCAAAATATGGGAAGCCCAGGCCTGAGGCAAAACCCTGTTGCTGAAGAAACCAAAGAATGCCATCGATCAGCATCGAGAGAACCTTCGAGGTCCAGAATGGTAACCAGCCCCCAGATGGTTAGTTAGTGCAGTGCTGGAAGGCACTTCATAAGCTGCCAGGGGAAGCTGGTCAACAACAGCTGGAGCAGAGACCACTGGCATGAAACACAGCCTGCTGCCTTGAGTAGGATGACCACACCTCGTACTAGGAGAGAACAGCGAACCAAGAAAGTAGCACTTGTGCAATGGAGGAGCAAAATCCCGGAGGAGACAATCAACAGCTTTTAAATTTGGCCAAATATTCCACTTAGTGAGGGGGAGCCCTTGACTGGAACTGGGGACTTACAGCGATATGCACCGGATCCCGTACTCCCAAGAAAAGATGCACCATGAGAGTGATTGACGTGGAGGCTACTTAAAATTAATCCAGAATTGTGTATATTTGCTAACCTATACTGATGTCACTCTCCGATGGAGATTATGTTTGTATTTTCCAGAATGCAACAAGAGAGCTGTGGCCCATCTAATCCTACCAACCGACTGTAGGCCAATAGCTGAGATCCTGGCAAGAGATGAGCCACCACAGTCATACATACTGTGGAGGCTCCATATGGAATCCCGCAGAGAATGACGGGATGAAAAAGGGACCCACACCCACAGCCATTCAATCAACACAGGATAAGCCAGTGAGACAGAAACCAACGATTTTTGACACAAAGACCCCTAAATTCTCAACATTAAAGCAGGCTTAATACTCACCCACCACAACTGAGGGAACTGAGCGGAAGAGGGGGGCGGAAAGATTGTGAGAGTCGTGGTGGGGAGAATATCCAGAGGCATGGCACCCCTCAGTAACAACACACTTGGGCCAGGAGAACCGGGCTGAATACTAGGCTATACAGGGTCCCCTGCCACAAGGACTGATCCAGACCGCCCACGGAGGAGGATATCCAGCTGATTGGGGATGGGGAGTGGGGACATTGGGGAACTGGGGATAACAACTCATTATTTGCCCACTAAATAATGTAACTCATTATAGATAAGTCCAGCATGACAAATATATATATATATATATATGGGAAGACAAAAAGAGAATCTTGAAAGCATGAAGAAATGATGCAATATACTACAGGTTCAACAATAATAGCTGATTTCACAATAGAAATCATAACAGCCATAAAGCAAGGAGATAACATTGGAATTGATGAAAGAAAAAGTCTGTCAATCAAGAATTATATGTTGTGCAATACTATCCTTCCCAAGCTAAAAGATAAAGTATTTGGAAGTACACAAAAACAGAAAAGTTTTCACTAGTAGATCTGCCTAACAAGAAATACTAAAGGAGGCTGGAGAGATGGCTCGGCAGTTAAGGTGCTTGCCTGCAAAGCCTAACAACCCAGGTTTAATTCCCCAGTACCCATGTAAAAAAAGATGCACAAGCTGGGCGTGGTGGTGCACACCTTTAATCCCAGCACTCGGGAGGCTGAGGTAGGAGGATCACCATGAGTTCAAGGCCACCCTGAGACTACAGAGTGAATTCCAGGTCAGCCTGGGCTAGAGCAAGACCCTACCTCGAAAAACCAAAAAAAAAAGGGGGGGAGAGAAAGAGAGAAAGATGCAGAAAGTGGCGCATGCATCTGGAGTTGGTCTGCAGTGGCTGGAGACCCTGGTGTGCCCATTCTGTCTGTCTGTCTGTCTGTCTCTGTCTCTCTCTCTCTCTCTCTCTCTCTCTCTCTCTCTCTCTCTCTCTCTCTCTCTCTCTCATCTCTCTGGCTTTCATATGCAATCCATATGCAGACATATGCACCACTATGGCTTTACTTGGGTACTGAGAGTTGAACAGGCTGGCAGGCTTTTCAAGAAAGCGCCTTTAACTACTGAGTCATCTCTCCAGCCCCATTTTGTTGAGTGTATATGCATATATGTGTGTGTGGTACATGGATGTATGTGTATAGATGCAAATAAATGAATAAAAATATTTTTAAAAAGAAATACTAAAGGGAGGCTAGGAAAATGGTTCAGTGGAACAAGTGCTTGCCATGCAAGCTTGAGTTCCTGAGTTAGTAATCCGAGCACCCATGTACTAAACTGGATGCAGCAGCAGGCACAGTGAGCAACTTGAGACTGCTTTGAAGGAGTAGGAAGAGGGGGGAATGACTCCTGAAGATTGTCCACTGACCTACACACACACAATGGCATGTGTGCGCCCACACTAATGTGTTTGAATGCACACACAAAACATCAACAACAATAAATACTAAAAAGAATCCTTCAGACTGAAAGGACATTAGCCAGTAATCTGAGACATATTAAGAAATTAACAGCATCAATAAAAAGTCATAAAATATAATTATATAAGTATAAAATCTAGACTAAATATATGGTTTTCTCTTTTTTGTTTTAACTCGTGTGTGATGTGGTATGTGTGGTGTATGCGCTAATTCGGTGCTCTATGAGCTTGCCTGCAGTGAGGAGCACTTGAGAGTGGTGGCTGGAACAGCATTGGGTATCCTGCCCCACTTCAATTGTGTCCATTCTTACTTGAGCCTGTCTATAACTGATCCTGGAGTTTGCCATGCGCTCTGGTGATTCTTGGGTCTCTGCTCCCTATGGGACTGGAGTTGCAGATGTGCATGGCCACACCTAGCTGTTTATGTCAGCCCTGGGAATCAAAACTTCCTCAGGCTCTCATGCTTGTACAGAAGTGTTCTTAACCACTGAGCCTGCTCTCTATCCCCCCAAAAGTTTTTTTCTAATTTTTTTCTTCTATCATATTCAAAAAGTAACAATAAAATGATTATAGAACTGTGCAGAGGAGGTGACTCAGACAGTAAAGCACTTGGTGCACAAGCATGAGGACCTGAGTTCAATCCCCAGAATCAATGTGAAGAAGGATCCATTAGCTGGCAACTGTAATTCTAGCGTTCCTATAGTGAGATAAAAAGTGGAGAAAGGACATTCCCAAGAAGCTTGTAGGCTACCTAGCAAGACCCACACAGCAATGAACAAGAGTCCCTGTGTCAAACAAGACCACACCCGGGGGGGGGGTGCTCTAACCTTCACACAAGCATTGTGTCATGCACACACATGAACACAAACACACAAAGATTTTTTTAAATGATAATCATAAAACTGTGTTAATGACAGATTTAATATATAAAAATTTAATTTCTAAGGCAATAACATAATGTATGATGTGCATTTAGATCTGTATTTATGAAAGAAATTGTCAGCTCATGACATCAGTAATTTCACATAAATGTATATATATATATATATATATATATATATATATATATATATATATATATATATATATAAAATGTTCTTAATACATCTTTGGGTCACTAACTGTCTTTGAATATATTACATGTCCTAAAAGCTAGGTACTCATCTATTGCATTTTAACTTCTTGTTCAGATAATTTATACATAATGGAAGAAACAGATACCCAAATGGTCTTGGCCAACCAACTTCACTTTCTGGCTTAGAATTGTCATGAAGAATATACTAGAATGCAACCTCATGAAAAGAGGAAGAACTCTCCAGAAAAACCTGAGCTTTATAATCCTAGAAAAGCAATCCAAATAATAACCAATGTATAAAACTCTTAGTGGAGCACTTTTGGGAGTCTTTGTGGTACAATGAGAAATAGGGCATACATAAGACAAAACTCATCTGGAAGCTTTCTCAAGTCAAGAAGGACAAGTTTACCATGGATCTAGGCTTTTTTCTTTCCTCCTGTCCATATGTTAGTAATAAAGTTGCTTTCTCACATTCTTGGTGCAAATACTTTTACCAATCTCCCACTCCAACAACTGGATTTGTGCAAAACCTGCTATCAGATATAAAAATGATAGCAAAAATTGTTGAGGTACTTAGAAGTCCTTCCCTGGGAATGCTACCTGCTGCGTAGCAGGGATTGGTATCTTGGATATTTATTTTTGTGGCAAATTTTCAGTTTTAGAATAATACAGGCACATTTTCTACAAAAAAAAAAACTACAAAATGATCATTTTTAAATTCATCTCACCCAAAATTTAGGCTTCTTCTAGCATTTGGTGTTACACTTATTCTATCTGTTGATGGACTTGGAATCACATGACGTCCTGGAGACATCTTCTTTACTTCCCATGCCAGTGATGTCGGTCTGTTGGAATACAGCAAATTAAATTAACAAAGAAAAGGGAGAAACAAATTTACCTTTTCTCTTAACTTTTTTTTTAATCTTTTTAATATTTTATTTATTCATTTTCATGCAGAGATACAGAGAGAGAGAGAGAGAGAGAGAGAGAGAGAGAGAAAGAGAGAGCACCAGGGCCACCACCTTGTGGGTCTGACTTATGTGGGTCCTGGGGAATTGAACCCGCGGCCTTAGGCACTGGAGGCAAGTGCCTTAACTGCTGAGCCATCTCTCCAGCCCTCTCTTAACTTTGAATGACTGAAAACATAAGTAGTTCAAAATATTCATCTACAACATTGTTTATCAGAAAGTTAGCATATTAGCAGTGAGAAATCCCTGATGGTGCCTGGCCCAGAGTTTCCCCCCTCCCCCAATGAAACAGACCAATAGAACACTGTTCCTCTTGAAAGGGTTTCAGGGCTATAGAAAGTATGAAATGTACTTTTAATGATTTATAAGTTTCTACACACACTCAGAAAAAAAAATTAAAAAGGCAATAAAAACCCCTCAGCAACAACACACAAAAGGGGGGGGGGATGACTACCTCTGTTGCAGTTCATAACCCCCTACCTTAAGGACAGATCCAGTATGTGCACTAAGGAGGGACCCCAGTGGGTAGGAGACAGAGAGGAGGGAAATGGGGGCACCATCACAAGATTTGCTCAATGTATCTAATTATTCATAATAAAGGTATTTAAAAATAAATAAAAATGAAAATGTTTAAAGGCAATACTACTAATTAGTGCTAATTCAGGTTACTTTAATGTCCTAAAGAATTAAGTTTGTGGAAAAACAAAATAGAAAGAAAATAGTGAAGATTAAAGGAAGAATACATAGGAAAACATGAAGTCTCCTTTCCTACCTTTAAATGTCCATGAAACACAAACACGGTTTTATTGGGAAAGCTAAATAGTATAACTTACCTTCTATACCTCCATTTAAGGGCCCCACCACACTTAATTGGCAGGATGCATAGTTTATGGAAATGTCCTCCCTAAGCAATATCTTCTTTTATAATGTCCTTAGTCAAAACCCACCATCCCAATAAGTCTCCCTGCTCCTTACTCTGAATTCAATATACTCATTAGGATATTTTTCCTCATTACCTAAAGTGATTATTGCTAAAAAAAAAAAAATGAAATTCAAAATACTAGCCAAAATGTAAAGCTTTTGACAATTCATCACCAAATAATCTTTCTGAAATACTACCAGATGAATAATGTCCATTTCCATTCAACCTTGCAAACAACTGGTTTCTTCCTTTAAAAATGTTAGTGCCAGAATCTCTGGGATGGAGCTGCCTGCAAGTGGTCCAGTGTGTTCCAGAGACGAAGCTTCTGTGAGTCACCTATGCTAGGGTGGGCTTACTGATGATGCAGCTGCCTTTCAGTTGAAGCAGCTACGGGGAGTCATCCAGGACGGGATGTCATCTATTGATCCTGTAAGCAACCCCTTTACACTGCTCTCTAAGTAACCCCCATAAACTCATTGATTCGTCAGAAAGAAAAATGTTAGTGGCAGGAGCAAAGCTAGTTCAAAAGTAGAACATAAGACTCTTAAAATGTTATTGGCAGAATGATGTATCATTGTCTTTGTTTTTAATTATGTATGTTTATTATTATAACTAGTAAGTACAAATGATGTTATCAGCCATTTGAATTTTTTCTTTTGGAGTTCGCTTTTTGCTATCTTTTTATTCACTTTGTTTAAACCAGAATTTGTATCATCTTCTGACTGATTAGAAATAGCTTAATACTACTACTATTATTACTATCATGGTTATAAATCTATTTTCAGGGTATTTTTCTTTTAATTTACTATTTTTATATAGAGACATTTTTCTTGTTAATCAAGTGAATTTTTCATTGGTATTTCTATCATTCTCTTATAGTCTTTACCCAAAATATAATTATATATAAATGCTTATCAACATTTTCTTTAAAGGTGGACAACTTCAGTCTTAACCTTCAAATCCCAAGTATAGTTGAAATAAATTTTGGTGTATGATCTTAAGAATATAAGTTGAATAATGCCATCAATAGGAAATATAAAGTTGTTTTCCATAACTGGGAGCTATTTATCATCAATCAAAAAGAAGATATGTTGATAACTGGTTAACACAAAGAGAGATGCTGTGGTAGTTTGAAGGGGTGTCCCCAATAGATTCAAGAGTTTATTAAAGTTTTTCTTCAGTTGCCTGGCTGCATCACTTTGGCCAGATCCTAGGGTTCAGCCCTAAGGTGTGTATGGGGTGGGTCTAGAATTCCAGCTATGCATATGCAAAGAGCAGTCTGAGCTCAAGCCTGGGGTTCCTGCTGTTTGCAAGATTGAGTGCACTTGCCTGCTTTTGGAGTTGCTGGTACTGGGTTTCCCTTTCTGCTTGGACCTCTGAAAAGGGGGCAGCCTCGCCTCTTTCTCCATTAAAGAAATTCTCCTGGATCTACAGCTTCAATAAATCCTTTCCTCCCATAAACTGTGCCTGGTTTGGAGATTCATCCCAGCACGTGTGGTTGACTACAACAGATGCCTCAAGTGTGTGTGTATATGTGTATGCATATATATGTATATGTGTGTGTATTTATATTTATATTCATATTCATATTATTTGTTTTTTCAAGGGTTTCACTCTAGCCCTGGCTGACCTGGAATTCACCATATAGTCTCAGGATGGCCTCAAATTTAAGGCAATCCTCCTACCTCAGCCTCCCAAATGCTGGGATTGAAGGCATGTGTCACCAAACCCAGCCTCAAATATATTTTTGAATCATGATGCCAGGACAGTGACAGTAATATCTCTGATAATATTGGACTTGAAGCTCTGAATCTTACTTAATACAATCTTCAATGTAGCTAACCTAATGAAATTGCAAGAATAAAAACAAAAATCTAACTATTTTTTAGGTACTGGTGGCTATTAAGTAGACCCTATTCTAATATAAGGAATAGAAACTCATACATATTAAAGTGAAAAGGAAAAAGAAATATTAGTTGTATAGATATAAACTGTGCAAGATCAAGAATATCCAAGGAGGATTGGAGGCCTGCACCATGGGAGGGAATTCATGCTTGGTACTGAAAAATCTAGTCAAAAACCCTAAGGGGGAAACTAGTACTGTTGTCTGGCTAAATGGATGTATTATGAGTACCAAACTGCCCACTAAACACTTATGCTTATGCCCATACATTAATGCTACTCTCAATTTTGGTTAGAGAAGCTTCTCTTTTTAGAATGTGGTGACAACTGGGGTGAACCAAAAATGGCCAAAGTGCTGAGACATTTACAGTGGAGTATTCAGCACTAAGTGGAACATCTCTGTCACACTTTCCAAGGCTCAGGGACCACTGCAGAAAAGGTGGTGGAAAGAATATAAGAGACAAAGAAAGGGAGAAGTGCTTATACTGCTGTCATCCAGACACAAAGTGTCCTTAATACTCATAACCCCATAGTAGCTGACACTACCAAAATCTGCATAATAAGAGAAAAAAGATGACATCAAAATAGAAAGCAGAAAAAAAATAGAAAGCAGACTAACTGGAAAGAAGGGTTTCAGTGGAGAGGGGATTCAAGGCAGAGTATTGGAAGGAAAGTATGATCATTGGATATTGTCTTTATTTATGGAAATTGTCAATAAAAAGCTTTTTAACAAAAGAATATCCAGGTCAACCTGGGCTAAAGTGAGACCCTACCATGAGACCCTACCTCAAACAAACAAACAAACAAACAAAAGAATATCCAAGGAGCTAGGCGTGGTGGCACACACCTTTAATCCCAGCACTCAGGAGGCAGAGGTAAGAGGATCACTATGAGTCTTGAGGCCAGCCTGGAACTGCAAGGTGAGTTCCAGGTCAACCTTGGCTAGAGTGAGACCCTGCCTTGAAAAAAAAAAAAAAGAATATCCAAGGAGAGGGAAAACCCTAGAATCAGAGCTGATGAAGATTGGACCGAGAATACATGGACTTTAAAGCAACAACCTCGAGCTCTTTAAGACCTGCTCAGAACTTCTCTCTGTAAATCTGTTCCATTTTTTTCAGTTTGTTTCTACTTTTCCTCTTGTTTATCTTCAGAAGGGCAATACACCTACAAGTACCAAATCTAAAGAAGTGTTGATCTCTCATCACTCTCCTAATCAAAATCATCAATTCTGAAGTTGGCTTATTTCACCACCACTTACTGCAATTTGAGGCATTCATCTCAATTTTTCTAGGCCACTTTGGAACAACTTTCTGATGTTTCAACGCCCCACTAACAGGCCCATCACAAATGCTTAACCCAACCCTGACCCCACAACTGAAATCTCTGATGTCCTATGAAGAAAATTCCTCATAAGAGTCAGCTGGCTCACATCAAGAAATGTTAATAAAACATATTCACAACTTGACTCTCAACCCCAGCACCAAGGCCCCTTGCTCCTACGAAAGGGTTCACCCTAGGCAATGGACAAAAATGAAAGACTCTTGTGGGAGACTAGAAGGAATTTTTGGTATAGGCAGAAAAAAAACACAGACATTAGTGCAGAAAGAATGACTAACATGGCAAGATACCTGCCCTAAGCAGCAGACATTCCCAGCTTGAATGTGCACAACTTAGAGACAATCAAAGTAAGTGTGTGTGTGTGTAATTTATTTACTTAGGAGACAGAGAAGAGAGAACTGCCACACCAAGGCCTCTTGCCACTGCACATGAACTCCAGATGCATGCACCACTTTGTGTATATGGTTTTATGTGGGTACTGGGGAATTGAACCAGTAGCAGTAGGCTTTGCAAGAAAGCACCTTTAACCATTGGGACATCTCACTATCCGAGACACTGGTCTTAAGGGCTGACCCAGAATTCACTATATAGTCTCAGGGTGGCCTCAAACTCATAGTGATCCTACCTCTGTCTCCCAAGTGCTGGGACTAAAGGCGTACACCACCATGCCCAACTTAGGTATAATTCTTATTCCAGTCTCTCCTACCAGCCAGCTAAGAAAGCTACTATATGCTAGCATGAACTATATTGCAATAATTTTGAATAACCTATGTTATTCAAGATGATATGAGTTCTGTGATATATTTCTCTTCTTGAATTTTTGTGGATACTGAGACTCTCTTTTTACCTTGTCACCAGTAATTTATTAAAAATCTATACAGTTGGAATGTATATTAATGAATTTAATATACTTCTACCTTTTTTGTTAATCTATCCCAGGCTGACCTGGAATTCACTATGTAGTCTCAGGGTAACCTCGAACTCACAGCAATCCTCCTACCTCTGCCTCCCAAGAGTTAGGATTAAAGACATGCACCACAATGCCCAGCTACTTCTGTCTTTTGATTTGACCCAAAGAATCACTATTAGTCTAAGTATTCAAGTGTGTTTAAGGAGCCTGAAATCTGTGAAATGAAATACAATAACTTGAAGGAATTTAAAGAAAATATTGGGTCATTGGTTACAGAGTGATAATTAGGGTATATAAACATGCTTTCTGGATTTCAGAAATTTTCAATAAGACAAAATCTTAATTTGTTATTTTAAGTTTCAGAGCAAATAAATGTATATAGAGAAACTAAAAAAAAGTCAATTTTCCTGAATGTCTACCACAGTGAGAAAATATACTATACTTTTCCCTAGAAAGTTTTGCTTCACACATGACCTGCACTTACATAATTGTTAATCCGTTCCCTTCATCTGAAAGGCAACCATTTGGTAAAATCCATTACATTCATACTTCTGTATCCTGCATGAAATCTTTCCTGATTTACCCTCCAAAAGATAAGTCATTTCTCTAAACACCCATAAAGGTTTTATGTATGTGTAAGTACATGTGTCATGTACAATTACATTTCTGTAATGAACCTTGTGTTGTCTGATAACAAATATTTGTTACTGAGCTAAATGAAAAATGTAGCACCCGACTATAAGATTTTTATAAATTTCAAGTGAATCTAATGTTAAGTCCACTGTCAACTGGACTTTACACTGTCAATTTCACAGGAGTCATCTACTATTTACTATTGACACTGGGGTCACTATAAATATAAATACCATACTTCATTACCTGCTTTGAGCATCTGTCTTCTCTAGCTTTTCCTGAAGCTGAATCCAGTCAATCAATGCTTTGAAATCTCTTACATAGTAATCCAGCATCATCAACACCTCCTAATTTAAACAAAAACAGATATAACTACCATTCTAAGTAAAAGAAAAAGCTTAAATAAAAATTATTAAAGTGAAGAGCTTACAAATTAATAAATTTCACATTTACTCTAGTTTAAAAAGGCATATTAAACAACTCATCTAAAGTGTATTCTTTTTTCATTCTGTTGAAAGTTTAAAAACCAAGAAATGGTATTAATATGTCTTCTAAAAACTCTCCCAAGAAGCAATCCTTTTGTTTTATTGTGAATTTAATATGCAGAAAAGTGTATTAAAAATATACAAATAAATTATCACATAGAAAAAATCATGTAAACAGCATCAAATGCACAAAACATAAGCAGATAATTTCTGCAATGAAAAGACCTCATAAACATCACCCATGATAAGAACACAGTACTAGTCTAAAAGTTCCTTGGTGTCCTCTGACAATCCCTACCTTACTTCTCCTCCAGGATAACCACTGCCTTGATTTCTAATATGTTTTCTGATCTATCTGGACAGCAAGTGCCTGTAGTGCAATAAAGAGTGTAAGTGACAAGATGAGACGTTGCTGTCTGGCTCCTGACATCACAGGAGAAAGTGTTCGATTTTAACCATGAAGTACAATATTAGCTTCAGATTTCTAACACACACTCTTTGGTAGGTTGACAAAATTTCCTATTCTTGAGCTGAGAGCAGTAAAACTATTCTATTATTATATTTATAATATTAAAATAGTCATTTTACTTAATAAATATTGTACAGTTGTCCAAAATTATAAATTATCCAATGTAAGTCCCACTGTAAACTATAGACTTTGGGTATTAATAAGGTTTAGCACTCCAGGGTCAAGGGGAGAGTGATAATGAAGAGGGGTGAGGCATGAAGGGGAAAAAGAAACAGAAATTTTCTGTTCCTTCCCTTCAATTTTACTGATTATGAACCCAAAACTGCTGTATCTAAAAAGGTTTTGCTGTTGTTGTTTGTTCTGGTCTCTGTTTTTTCGAGACAGGGTCTTATTCCAGCCCAGGCTAACCTTGAAACTCACTCTGTAGCTCCAGACTGGTCTCCAATTCACTGCCTCCTACCACTGCCTCCCAAGTGCTGGGATAAAGGTATATGCCACCATGTCTGCCAAAGATTTTTTTTAAAGTTAATGCTTGAAGTTTTACCAATAAGTCTGATGCAGCTGATACATAGATAAATATGAGACTACGTAGGCAAGGAGCTAGAGATGAAGGGCCAAGGATAACTGCAGCCAAAGCTTGGTAGCTATGTCTCCTGGTTAACAGGGAGTTAGATATAAAGGAACCAAGGAAACTGCAGATGCACCTTGGTAGCCATGTCTCCTAATAGTGAAAATGCCCTTCTGAATTTCCATAGATAAATAGTAAATTGACTGAATCATTTGGAAATCAGCTTAACTTGGATGAGCAGATCATCATGTCTACTATCCACATTCCTATTTACCATTAGTGCAGTGTAGTCTTTTCTTCAGGTAACCCAAGACTACACTACTGTAACAATACATTCTACAGATCTCACAAAAATAAGTATGGGCATGAATTAGTTATGTACCTAAACATCAACTTGTGTTTTCTGTAAGGAATGAGTATAAAAGTATAGGTCACTAAATCTATACCTTTTGCTTATAAAAAGCAATTGACAATAAGTATTCCTATGTAGGTAACACCACATCAGCCAAAGTTGACATTTAAATGAATAAGATATATAAATTATATTCACTTTATCATACCATTCTCACCATAAGAAATACCAATCTCACTCTACTATGGACTTTCCAATAGTCTCAAAAAAAACTACCAGAAAATGCCAACAAGCTATAAATAATCATTTGTATAATAAATATATATACCTAAGCCTTTGATTAGCTTAATAGAATCAGTGGCAAGTCTCTCAAAAGTAAAGATAGAGACATAGTTCAGAAATCAGACCTAAGATTATTAATAAACATATGCCAAGTTGCTTATAAATGGAATGAGGTAACAACATTAATAGACATAAGAGGTATATTCTACTTTAAAAGACTCCTGAACAAAGGAGTATTGTTTATTTCCTTTCAAAAGTATCCTTGGTGCCAAATTACTAGTAATAAAAGTCTCCTACGATCAGGAAAAGGACAAATTAAAAAATTTAGTTGGCTTCCTTCTCTCAATTTTACTAATATAATTCAAGTCGTCTAATTAAATTCAATCTACTTAAACTACCTACATTAGGGCACAGGGCGATTTAATCCTGAATACTTTATTTTGGAAGTTTTCAACTGACTTCCCTTTTTGCTTAAAAAAACTATATGGCAAGAATATAAGTAGCTATATTTCTGATAGCAGTTGGCAAAGAGAACGTATATTTGATGGTTTAAACCAGCTATTTTAAGCAATGTTTAGTTCAATGTTATCAAAAATGATCAGAGTGGTACCGTGCAGCTGTAATGTGAGTCGTGTTTTATGAACAAGGGAATACAAACAGACAAGCAGCTGGAGCAACCTCACAGTCACTGATGCACATCTTTCTCCCTGAAGCCATGAAGGCCATTTTGTCAAGCAGGCTGAAACAGAACAAAAGTGTCTCTGAAAGGATTGCTATAGGTATTCAGATAACTACATATAGATGTACAGCTAAAATTACCAATTAGTTTACCAATTGGCTGCAACGGATTCAATTGGTTTGTAATTAATTCTAGTTACTGGCGCAGAAAGCAGGATGGTTGGCGCCATCCTTTTGTCCTCCAGACACACAATACTAGTGCGCAGGCCAATGAGCCCAGAACATCAATACAGCCCTCCACTTCAGCTACAGGAATGAGCACACACTGTGCCCATGGTGATGAAAGCGTAGAAGACGCCATCACATAAAGTCAGGACAAAACGGAACTTTCACAGAGACTAAAAAAAAATTTCATCAAAATAAGTCAATTTTGAAAACATACATTTTGTTTAAAAAAAAATCTTAGCCAGGCGTGGTGGTGCATACCTTTAATCCCAGCACTTGGGAGGCAGAGGCAGGAGGATTGCCATGAGTTCAAGACCACCCTGAGACAACATAGTGAGTTCCATGTCAGCCTGGGCTAGAGTGAGACCTTAACTCAAAAAACAAAACAAAAAAAAATCTCAACTAGCTTTCTAAACAACAGTTCAAACAGGAAATCAGCAGAAGTGGCAAGCAAATCATTTATCATTTTCAAAACTGTCATTTTCTTCAAGTATCTCTCCTTAATTTTCAATATAAACTATCTGGGAAAATGATACATAATGAATTTACAACCACTCCGCTCCAGAAATTAAATGAAAATCTGTTAATGGACACCATTCCCATAAATGAATCATTACCAGCACTTCTCTGAGCAAATGTAACTTGCAGTTGCCTGGGTGGTGATGGAAATGTTTTGCTGCAATTGACAACCAATTTTTATCTCAACTCATATTTTTGTTTATGGATAAGATTTATTACTGACAAGCTTATTTTCCAAAGTAGAACTAGTAGATATTTCTTATATATATATATATATATATATATATATATATATATATATATATATATATTTCTTTATTATGAATAAGTATATACATTAAGTTGGCTTCCTCAGATTTTTTTCTATTAAAATTTCCCCTAGTGTTGCTTACTTATGACCCCTCCCTCTCAAAGGTTCATGTGTTAAACAATTGGTTCACAGGATGGTGGTATCGGAAGGTGCTATAGAACTTTAAGGAGGGTGGGGAGCCTTAGAGGGTGGTCTGGCTTTCCTAGTCAGCATGTGAGTTCTTCCTCTCACACACTCCTGCCATACTGTGACACAGGCAACAAGGTATACTACAGAACTGACCTGATGCCAGTGGCATAATCTCAAATCTTCAGATAAACCCCTCTTCCATATAAAGTCTGCTTGCCTCGGGTATTTCATAATGGTACTAAAACATGAATACATCCATTTAAAAGATTCAAAGACCTCTGAAAATGAGAAGTCAAAGCTAAGTTATAAGGCTCAAAATCAACACACTTAAATTTAAATTCCTTACTGATGCCTTCATGGTAACTTCCAAGCAACTGCTTAAGGTATTTCCTCTGCCTGGGATATTCTCCCAATATCAAATTATAAATTCACATGAAAGCTGAAAGTCCCTAAGCCCTCATTTAAATCAAATTGCTCATTTCTAAAAACAAAGGTTGAATGAAGTTTTATCCCAAAGTCACACAACTAGATTTAAAAACACAACAAAATACTGGAGTCTTATTCTCTCTTCAAGGGCCAGCACAAACATCACTCTTGTACAATGCTACAACCAGAAGCCACCTCCCCTAGAAGCATCACCAAGTGTAACAGCTAGCATTGATAAATATTTTAAACTCACAGTGCCCCATAAGGAAGTCTTTTATGTTCAAACCATATATATGAACACATCATACTTTCTACACTATTGTAAGAAAGTAGTATTTTTCTTAAAATCTTTACCTTCACTGAATGAAGCACTACGCATGGAGAAGCAAATTTAACACATGAGGAAAAAAATGACCTGCCTTTCTCCTGAGAAATCAAATTTCAGATTATTTCAGTAAATCATAGGAATAATATCAAAGAAGTTTAACCTTTGCTACTATGTCTAATAGTCTGAACAACAAGAACTTCTTTCTATGTTGCAGTCATTTAGCTAAAGTATATTTTAAATTAACAGTTTAAAATTTTTAAGTGAAAAAAACACAGACTTTCAACAAAAAGTGTAAATAACTATTGCAGTCAGCCAAACGCCGCAGAGATGAGTTGCCAAACCAGGTAAATTATGGGAAGAAAGGGATTTATTGAAGATATAGATTCAGGGGAAGTTCCATAATAGAAGAAGGGGCTGGCCTCCTTTCACAGGTCCAAACAGAGAGAGAAACCATCACCAGCAACACACACGCGCACACACACAAGCAAAACAGGAAAGGGTGACGGGAAATTTCCTTAGGGTACAACCCTATCCCAGACTTGCTGGTTCCTAAGTCTCTCGAATTTCTTTCCTGCACTGCCATCCCAGGAAGGGAAATCATTTTTAGCTCCCCTGAGCTTCCTTACATCCTGAGGGCTGACTTCCTCCTGTAAACAACATCAGAGACCCACCCAAGATTACTTTAAAAAAAGTCAAGTTGACAACAAAACTTAACCGTCACACAATAACCCAAGAAAATATCCACAAAAAGAACATCAGCATAGTGTAATCTCCTTAACAAAAGTATACAAAAAATAAAAATAAAAACTTGGGTATTTAAATCAACATGTTATGATTAAAGTGTTTATATTATACCTATATACCCTCTTTAGGTCCATGAACAGCACCAAGAACAAAGCATGTTGGAATATTCAATAAATATTTATTGAATACAAAATAAATCCACTTAAGTTCCAGTTCTTAGATGTATTACAAGATCATTATGTATATCAGATTTGCTATTTACTTTTTACAATTCTTTATCAGTAAAATAAATAACTGGATTATATTTAGATGACATTTACATATTATCATTTATGATTCTACTCTACATTCTCTCCCATTTTCTTACCTATTTTTTTGTGTTTTTTAGAGGTAGGGGGTCTCAGTCTAGCCAGGATGACCTAGAACTCACTCTGTAGTCCCAGACTGGCCTTGAACTCACAATGACTCTCCTACCTCTTCCTTCTGTGAACTGGAAATAAAGACATACAGTACCATACCCAGCACAAATAATTTTATCTATGATCAAGCACATGTATAATTTTCATTCATTTTTCTGACAAACTATCATATGTCTATTTCTGTTTCTCTAGGAGTTTTTTGCACGTTTATAGTATATATATGCTTATATATGTGTGCATATTCATGTGAGCACATATATGTGAGGAGCATGGATTCATGTGTGTGCCTGTGGGTAGAGGCCAGAGGCTGAAGACAGTTATCTTCCTCAGTGACTACCTAATTTTTTAAATTTATTTTACTAATTATGTACTTTACTATATGAACATATCACATATTGGTCATATTCCCATCAGGTTGTACTCTTATACGCCCTTTCCCCCACACCCATTTGACTGTGGGCCTTCCTCAGTGTTTTTTTTTTTTTTTTTGGTTTTTCAAGGTAAGGTCTTGCTCTAACCCAGGCTGACCTGGAATTCACTATGTAGTCTCAGGCTCAGGGTGACCTCGAACTCATGGCAATCCTACCCACCTCTGCCTCCTAAATCCTGGGATTAAAAGTGTGTGCCACCACGCCCAGATCTACCTTATTTTTTGAGACAGGATCTCTGGTTATTGACTTAACAGAATTTAGAATCGCTTTGGAAGCAAATCCCTGATCATATCTGTGAGAGATTTTCTAGTTAGGTTAGTTAAGGTGGAGGAATCCACCCTAATTGTGGGCAACAACATCCCATGGACTGGTTCCTAGGCTATATGAACTGGAGAAAACATCAGCATTCATCATTCTCTCTACTTCCTCCATGCTGATATGATGATGTGATACTAGTTTCCTGTTCCTGTGATGTTCTCCCTACCATAATGGACTCTACCCTCTGGAAATATAAGCCAAAAGAAATCCTTTCCTTCCATTAGTTGCTTCTGGTAGGTACTTTGTCACAGCAACAAGAGAGTTAACTGTTAAAAGGACTCACACTAAGCTTAGAGCTCCCTGAACAGGTGAGCAAACCAGCTAGCAAGCCCTAGGGGTACTCTTGCCTCTGCCTCTGCCTCTCCAGGAGTAGGACTGCAGGTGCACACTGCCATGCCTTGCTTTTATGTGGGTGCCTGGAGATATAAACTCAGGTTCTTGCGTTTGCTCAGCAAGTATGTGCCCACTGAGCCATCCTCCAGACCTATCTATTTCTCTAGTTTTTTAATAGTGAAATTTTAAAAGAAACTAATTATAAGGAAGAAACAAGACCTGTACATCTGTGTATGTGTGCATGCACACATGTAGTATGTGTGTGATGTGGTATGTTTGTGGTGTATATGATAGGTGGTACACAGACATGTGTGCAGATATGCACACCCCATGCCTGTGTAAGGAGAGGATAAAGGAAAACAGTGGGTATCCTCTTAAACTCATCTGCATATATCTTTCCCTGAAACAGGTTCTCTCTCACAATCCAGGGCTACTGTCCATCAGAAAGTGCCAGAAATTTTCCAGTACCTACCCTCCCCAGACTGAAGTTATAGATGCACGTGGCCACACCCAGCTTTTTACACGGGTTCTAGAAAATCAAACTTAGCAAGCAGTCTCTAGCCCAAAAAGCCCTCATGCTAAAACAGCAAGCACTCTTAGCCACTGAGCTCTCTCTCTAGCCCATACTATACTTTCTATGACAGCTTTCTGAGAATTCATGTAAAATTCATCCTTTTGATATTTCAAAACTTCAACTGCCTTAAATAATTTCATGAAAACTCTCAGGAGGTGGAGACAGGATCCTCAGAACAAACTGGCTATCTAGACTAGCCACACCAGTGTTCTCTGGGTCAAAATGATAGACCCTGGCCAAATATATAATATGGAGAGCAATTGAGAAAGACACCTGATGATGACCTCAGGCACACACGTGCAAAGATACACATACACACTGCTTTTTTTATCCTATACCTACCAAAAAGTACACATCTGAAGCAAATAATTTTAAAACATAATCACCACTAATAAAAAAATTCAGGGCTGGAGAGATGGCTCAGCGATTAGGGAACTTGCCTCTAGTGCCTAAGGCCCCGGGTTCAACTCCCCAGTACCCACATAAGCCACAAGGCGGTGGCCCTGGTACGCATGCTCGCTCTCTGTCTCTCTGTCTGTGTCTCTGTCTGTCTGTCTCTCTCTCTCTCTCTCTGCTTAGAAATGAATAAATAAAAATAATCTCATTGTGAGCCAGGTATGGTGGTCCATGCCTTTTGGCCCAGGCAGAGGTAGAACTGCCATAAGTTTGAGGCCACCCTGAGACTACATAGTGAATTCCAGGTCAACCTGGGCTAAAGCAAGACCCTACCTCAAAAAAATATATATCATTGTGCATAGAGGTGAAATAATGGGCTGGAGAGATGGCTCAGTGATTAAAGGTGATTGTTTGCAAAGCCTGATGACCTGGGTTTAAATCCCCAGTACCCACGAAAAGCATCTGGAGTTTGTTAGCAGGACGCCAGGGAAGGCAATTCCCCCCACCCCATGCTTGAAATTAAAAATAATAAGTAAAAAAGATAATAAATCAAAGTTATACATAGTAGCACATCTGTAATCCTAGCACTTGAGAGGTTAGGGAAAAAGTATCCGAAGTTCAAGGCCAGATTGGTCTATATAGTAATATGCTTCCTCAAAAAAAAAAAAAAAAAAAAAAAAAAAAAAAAAAAAAAAAAAAAAAAAAAAAAAAAAAAAAAAAAAAAAAAAAAAAAGAAAAGAAACATGATGATACATAAAAAACAAACCATCAAGGAAAGATTCTAGAAATATTTTTAGGTGTTTTGAGGGTCCCTTAAATTTTTATTAAATTACTACAAGCTTGATTTAAGATCTATTATATTTTTACAACATGTATATGGAAGTATGATGAAAGCAAAAATAGCAAATGACATACCTTCAGTACAGCTGCTTCCAAATAAAAACACAAACCCCCAAACACTTCAAAACAACAAGAAATCCTGGTTGCATTACAATGTTTAATACTCATTAGGAAGAAAACTACAAAAGAGAATATGAATCTTCAAACAAATGTACAAGACCTAAGAAATATGTTTAAAATTCATTAAGGAAGAAAACTACAGAAGACAATAGGAATCATCAAACAAATATACAATAGCTAACAATTGGAATCAGTAGAGATGCCTATTGATAGATGAATAAAAACACAATGGAATTCTGTTCAGCAGTGTAAAAAAATGACATTATGAAATTTACAGGCCAAGAGATGGACCTGGAAAGAATCATGTTAAATGAAATTATTCAAACTCAGAAATCCTAAACCATATACTCTCTGACATGTGGGTCTTAGCCTGTAATATCTGTATGTTTATATAGGGGCACAAATGTAAAACCTATACAGGTAGGATAGTAACCAAAAGTGAGTATAAAGAGGTGAGCTGGGGCTGGAGAGATGCTCAGTGGTTAAAGGTATTTGCTTATAAAGCTTGAAAGCCTGTGTTCAAATCCCCACATTAAACCAGACATACAAAGTAGCACATGTGTCTGAAGTTCATTTGCAGTGGCAAGAGGCCTTAAAGCGCCCATACTTGCTCTTGCGCTCATGTTCTCTTTCTCTCTCTCTCTCTCTCTCTCTCTCATAAATAAAAATATGTTTTAAAAAGAAAGCTGGAAAGCTGGGTATGGTGACACGCCTTTAATCCCAGCACAGGTGAGGCAGAGAGAGGTAGGAGGATCACTGTAAATTCAAGGCCACCCTGAAACTACATAGTGAATTCCAAATCAGCCTAAACTAGAGCAAGACCCTACCTCAAAAAAACCAGAGAGAGAGAGAGAGAGATGGAAGATAAGGGAAAGATGAAAGACACCTGTGACATGAACAGAAGAAGGGAAGATAATGAGAAAATTTGGGATGAGAGGAAGCTGGGGGATAAAAGAGGAGAGCAGGAATCAAAAAAAATTTCATTTGAAAATGCCAGAATTAGTGATACCTAAATTTCTATATGGCAACTGATAAAATAGAAATAAAAAGAATACACAAAGAAAAATTGCCTTATTTGTACATGAGTAAGAACAATACATCTTTAAACTTATCAAATTGTTCAATTTCACCCATTTAAATATTTGATTGGAGGATATCTGGTACATTTGTGAGAAAATTATACTTATTTGTTCAACATACCTACTCATATTAACTTAGTAGAACTAATAAGAAACCAACATAAAAACTTAATCCTAGAGCTGGGGAGATGGCTTAGTAGAGCTGAGTGTAGGTCCCCAGTGCACACATAAAACGCCAGGCACAGACACACACATGCAATCCCAGCACTGACAGGCAGAGACTACACTCCTAGAAGAGCTACAATCAAAGAAACAAGAGCCATGTTTGTGTTTTTTCAAGTACCGGTTTTGCTATATTGTGAAGAATAGACTAGAAGAACACAGGGAGTCAAAAACTCATCAAAGTGCTAAGAAGAAATGATAAGTACTCAGCACTAAATGAGACATCTCTATCACACTCGCCAAGGCTCAAGGAAACCTGAGGAAGAGGTGGCAGAAAGAATATAAGAGCCGAGGATAGGGAGGAGTAATCTGGAATGCTATCTTCTGGACACGAAGTGACTATTATATTCATGACCTCATAGGTGCTGTCATTATCTTCCCAATGATCAACATGTTGTCACAGATAATGAAGGAGGGGAAAAGATATTAAAATAAAAAAGGGACTAGTTGGAAAGAAGGGATTCAGGGCATGGAGGAAGGAATAAAAAAAGAAAGTAATAGGAGGGGTTATGATCAAAATACATTGCGCACAAGTATTAAAATTGTCAATTAGAAAAAATTTTAATGCAGGGAATCTTACTCAGTTGTAGTTTCAGCATACTGTCACGACATCTTAAGAAATTTCCCTCAGCCAGGTGTGGTGGCGCACGCCTTTAATCCCAGCACTCGGGAGGCAGAGGTAGGAGGATTGACATGAGTTCAAGGCCACCCTGAGACTACACAGTGAATTCCAGGTCAGCCTGGACTAGAGCGAGACCCTACTTCGAAAAACCAAAAAAAAAAGAAAGAAAAGAAAAGAAATTTCCCTCACATAATGCACACTAAGAGAATAGATTGAGAACAGAACAAGAGAATAGGACAGACAGGAAAGATTTATGAAGTGAATAGAGAAGCCAGAGATGTCTACTAAGTTACAAGCATGGACTCCTGGGTGGAGAAATTATCTGCCACTCAGGAAAGCAAAGCATTTCCAGGTTCAGAGCTGGACAAAGTGATACTGAACTTAGTCATATATATGCCAATTTAAAATACTGTGAGATGCCCAAACAGAGATGCCAAGTAGGCAAGGTGTACGTAAAAGTCTGAACATTGGAAAACATTGGAAAAGTTAGGATAGAGTTATTTAGGAACTACAGCAAACAAATGGTAAATTAATCCATAGCCTAGAAAAAAACTGCAGAGTAAGTATAAATGAGAAAAGAGTGTGACCTAAAAGGAGACTTAGTGATTGTCCAACAATAAAAATTCAGATAAAAAGAGTCAAAAAAGGGGTTTCAGAAGTAGCAGCCGACCTTGAAAAAACAAAACAAAAACAAAAAAGAAAAAAAAGAAGTAGCATCCAAGAAAGAAAGAAAATTAGCAGAGGGCATCCCGTGAAAGCCAAAGGAGAGCATGTTTTAAGAAGTAAATGGTCAACAGTATGAAATGTTGTTACTCAGGTCATGGAAGAGACTAACATCACCACTAAAATTAGCAATATATAAATAACCAGAAACATTCATAAAAGCTTACAGAAACAGGGCTGGAGAGATGGTTCAGTGGTTAAGGCGCTTGCCTGTAAAACCTAACAAAACCCAGGTTCAATTCCCCAGTACCCATATAGAGCCAGATGCACCAAGTGGTGCATGTAACTGGAGTTCCCTTGCAACAGCTAGAGACCCTAACACATCTATTCAAACTTATATTCATATTCTCTCTCATTGCAAATAAATAAATAATAATAATAAATTTTTAAGCTTTGAAAGAACATGAAACCAAGGTTCAAGTAGACAAGTACACAGTACAGAAGAGAAAAGAAAACAGAGGCAACATATCCAGAAACTCTTCCAAACAACTCAGCTAAGAAGAGGGGGAGGAAAATGAGGGTTTGTTTAGGGGATAGATGAAAGAACACATAAGGAGGAGCGGGGTTTATGGTTGCTTATTTTGGTTTGTTTGAGGTTTGGTTTGGCTTGTTTTAATTTTTAGAATGAAAGATAAATAAAATGTCAAATGCTAATGAGGGAAGAAGCTAATAAGAAAAACAAGACACTGAAGGAAACAGACACTTTCTGAACTGTCACCTTCAAAGATGCCAAGCGATTCTGTTATTTCTGTAAGTCAGCCTGTCCATTTTTATCAGTTTTTTTTAAAAAGACCTCTTCTGCTCTCCTCACAGCTCCAACCTGACATCTACTTTTCACAAGTAACAAAAGAACTGAAATGAAATTTCAAATTATTACAAGTCTCCACCTTGATCACGTCTGTTCTTCTTCCTACTGAAAGACAAACAGAAAAGACTCCCTCACCTTCCACCCCAATCTCTTCAATGCTCTCACTCTTCCCCTGATTTAGGAGCAGGACTGTCTCTTAATCTTCTTCCTACTTCCATGTTTATTCCTTCTGTCTCTGGACCCTAAGACTCTGTCTGTGGCTCTCCTTTTACCAATTATAATGTGTATTTTCGTTTTATCACATGCAAATCTCACTCCTTTTTTTTCTACTGGGAATTAAACTCAAGGCTTCATATATGCTAGACAACCACTTAAATAAATTTAAAATATATATATATATATATATATATATAACATATACATATATCCTCAGCCCTCTTTTTTTTAATATTTATTTTTAAAAACAGAGAGAAAAACAGGAGAGAGACAGAGAGAGAATGGGTACGCCAGGGCCTCTTGCCCCAAATGAACTGCACTTTGTGCATCTGACTTTACATAGGTAATAGGGAATCAAATCAGGCATCACAAGCAAGTGCCTTAATGGCTGAGCCATCTCTCCAGCCCTCTTTTTTTTTTTTTAAATGTTGACAGGGAGGTCACTAAGTTGCCTAGGATGGCCTTGAACTCATTCTGTAGGTTAAGCAAGCCTTGAACTATCTCAAACTCCTAAGTAGCTAAGATTACAGGCCTGCACCACTGGGCCCAGCTCACATGTAATTTTGATCCTTTCTTAACATAGTGAATTAAAAAGATTTAACTCACTGAGATATGAATATAAAATAGTTTTTGTTTTCCCTATTAACCACCCAGTTGAGTCCTAAACTTGTTAAGTATGGACCAGTGAAATTCCCATCTTTTTTTTTTTAGTCAATTTTAGTCAATTATCAAAACACAGTTTTTAAATCCCATCTCTTGACAAATTTCCTCATTAACACAAATGAGTAACAGAGCTTCTACCAAATGCCTATGGTGGGGAAAGGCATGATTTGTTTTTACTGGCTCTCTTTCCTTGTCCTCTACACTTCTCAACTCCTTTACAAACCTGTGTCCCCAGCCATAAGTGGAAGCTATAGAAACAGAGCAATGTTCTAATTACAACACCTACCATACATAAGTGACAGATCTGCCAGTTATCAGCCAGTCCTCTTCTAGTTCAAATGATATCACAGTCAACAGTCAAGTGTGACCAGAAGATGTGCCCATGGTCTTTCTCTGACTCAGTCTGAAATCAGAGCCTCTATCTCACCTCTGCATAGGAGGTGATTTCTCTACAGGGACCATGTGTGATCTCTAGGCACTGTACAGGCTTACCCTGGCTTTTTCTGCTCAACTCTGTCAGCATGGTGCATGCAGTCACCCTAGCCAAATGTAGGAAGCCCTTATGACCCCAATTTCATAATGTACATATATGGACTTTCCTTCACATAAACGATGAACCTCACTGATTCCTTGTTTACTCTCAGTGAGAACTCCTTCACAGGCATACGATCCTAGGGTCCCTTTAAGTTCTGCCAGCATGGGCTAGTATCGCAAGCCTGTTGTGCTATAAGACCTCCACGATACAGATGGCACCTTCCAAAAACATACATCTAGTTCCCCTAAGGCTGAAATGAGAAACAGGGAAAGGAAGTAAAATGTGTTCCCAGTTTCTTTCCCCCGCTCTTTAACACATTCCAGACACACTGACAGCAGTTGGCACAGCAAACACAGAGCCATGAAAGGTGCCACTCTCCCTCTTTAGCACCCACACCTATAAATTTCACAACAAAATTCTCCTGAGCTTCTCTTCAAACCTGACTGAGAACAGATGGCCACCAATTCATGAACTGCGCACACCCCAAAAAGCAACCTCTCGCCCACCCATCATGGGGCCTACTCTGTAACGGGGCAAAAGAAATGTAGAGGTGATGGTTAAGAGTAAGGTTGTGCTGTAATGTCAGCTCTTACTTTTTTTTTTTTTTTGTGGTTTTTCGTGGTAGGGTCTCACTCTAGCCCTGGAATATTCACTATGTAGTCTCAGGGTGGCTTTGAACTCATTGTGATCCTCCTATCTCTGCCTCCTGAGTGCTGGGAGTAAAGGTGTGCACCACCACTCCTGGATGGGCATGGTGATGCACACCTATAATCCCAGCACTTGGGAGGCAGAGATAGGAGGATCGCCATGAGTTCGAGACCACCCTGAGACTACATAGTGAATTCCAGCCTGGGCTAGAGTGAGACCCTACCTTGAAAACCAAAAAATAAAAATAAAGATAATGATAGTGATAAAAATGGGAAATGACATAAATAAATGAAAATCTGAGTTAGTATCTCACAGACACTAACCAAATGCAAAAATAAATGTCAGGGTTTTGATAATGATAAAAGAGCAGAAGAAAAACAAAAAGAACACTAATAATATTCTTGCATCTATGTAGGCAAAATGTCGAGCTGTACCTTTTAAATAATCACTGTAAAAGTCCTGGAGGGGAGAAACAAACAAGAGAAAGTGGAAATAACTTAAGCTCCCAGATGTTCTTAGCATAGGCATTGAGGAACGCTGCCACAGTACAAGTGTTCCTCTCCTTTTCTCAAAACCTTCTCCACCCTTTTAATCTATAACTCCCAGAACAAATCCTTATTACTATTAAGCTTTCACAAAGCTTATTAGTATTATTATACCACTATAGGTTCCTCAAATACTTGAGACAGTTGCCAGAGTTCCTGCTCATCACAAAAGTGTCATGACTCCAACGGGCCAATCTTACTCTTCTACCGAAGATATTTATCAAAAAAATGTGATCAGAATTTCTTTAGTCAGACTTGTTATTTTTTAAACACAAAATCAGAAAATCTGGTGATATGACCAATTTCTAAAACTAACCTAGGCATTACCTAGGCCAATCCTCACTCTGTGGGGGAAAAAGAAGTCCTAAAACTAAGTCCAGTAGTGTTATTTACCACACAATGCTTACTCATTAAAATCCAAGGATATGATTTTACTTGAAAGTACTTTTCTTAAAACATAAAAAGTTACACGCTAACAGTCACTATTAATTGTGATTACCACACAATATATTTAGTAATTTTAACTTACTTCTGATAAATCATATTTTTAAGCTGTTCTAAAACCCATTTTAGTTGTTTCCAATTTGGGAGGAAACACAATTTCTATCTTAACATGTAACAATTTTTGATCCTTCATATATTTCAAAGGCGAAATAATGAACTATAGCATTTTCAATCATGTTTACCATTAAAACCAGTTATTAAAAAGTTTTTTTAAAGCAGTTATCTCTTTTGTGTAACTCTGGTTTTCCTCAAAATGATTTTACTCCATAAATATTATATAGCATATAGCTATTTACTAAAAGGCTTTTTAGTGAGTTTTCAGAAGCAGACTGTGTGATGTATCTGTTTAAAATCTTCTTACAAACCAAGGTTATCTAAAATCAGAAAGCACACCTTACAATGACATCTCAGTCCCACCCAGGATTGTTTATGGTTAGCCATCAATCTCACTTTGCCCTGAGCAGAGTGAATTAGGAGAATGATAAGTATCTCAATGGACAGGGAGCAATGTTCAACCAAGACATAAAACATGAAACCAAGGAATGTTAATATCTCACTACTGCCACCTAGAGTAGCAACAGAGAATGAAGATGAGATTTTTAAAAGTTATGGGGGGGGGGGGGAATGTCTTTTGATTCCAATACAGCATCCCACCAAATCTTTCAGAGAATGTGAGAGAACATAATGTGAGAGGTCATGAAAACAAAGACACTTTCAAAATCAATAAAACTTCCATAATATTGTTATCTTTACTATAAGGAACAAAACAATTTCTCATAACAGGTGATAAAGTGAAAGGAATATAAATTTATTAAAACTCAAAAAAGTGAGGTCAATGACCAAATCAGATGCAGCAAAAAGTAGAACATCTGACTTTAATTACAAACCCAAAGCCTGGCTTACCTTACACTCCACCACACTCTGATCTGATTCACAAGTGACATAGATTTCATCAACTGCTCTGCGAAGGTTGTCAAAAAGAAATGCCCAGTAGCGAGCTCTGAGATCAATTTTCCGTGGGTGCCTTGTTTTAGTAGGACTTTTATCAAAGTGCTTCTCTCCAGTTGTGGATGTTATTTTACAGTCTACTGCAGCATTCTGATGAAACAAAACATTTAAAAAGGTAAGTAAAAATATTTCCAAGGATTGGATTTTTCTTATAAAGCACAGTGTTTCAACATGAATATTTAAGACAATTCTTTTCAGCTTATATTGCACTTGAGGTCAACAAAATAAGTTTCTCATCTTAAGCAAGAGGCAATTTTGTGAGGTCAGTTTCATTTCATACAAGTTTATTAAAATTAGGAAGACTTTAATGGTGAACAGCAAAATGAAGCCCTTAAGTCTTTTTTTTTGTTAAATATTTTTATTTATTCATGTTCTAGCAGAGAGAGAGAGAGAGAGAGAGAGAGAGAGAGAGAGAGAGAGATCGAGAGAGAGAGAGATCACATCAGGACCACCACCTTGTGGGTCTGGTTTATGTGGGTACTGGGGAATTGAACCTGGGGCCTTAGGCACTGGAGGCAAGTGCCTTAACCACTGAGCCATCTCTCCAGCCCCTTAAGTCTTTCTTGAATTTTTGGACTACATATATGGGACATTTACATGTGCATATAATAAAAAAAATTAACAGAAATTGTTTCCACTTTCATTTAGAATTCCACATACATGTTACGGTTATATTCAGTTTTGGTATCAACTTTTTAAATTTAAGAGTGTGAGTATTTTTTATTATCCATAATTAGATACACTTAATAAGGAAATAATGTGTTGATGTCTCTCCACTTCCCCTATTTCCCTTTTCCCTGTCCCGGGTCAGTTGGATATCCTCCTCCGTGAGCAGTCTGTATCAGTCCATGGGGTAGGGGGTTGTGAACAGCCTAGGAGTTAACCCAATTCCACCCCCCTTTGCATGTTGTTACTGAGGTGGGAGTGTGAGTATTTTTAAGCCCATCAACAATTGTTCATAAGATTTACCAACATGTTTGAAACCTCTTTATCAAGTTCCTTCCAGAATATTTTCTTTACTTCTTGCTGAAGTACATTTTTAACAGTTCTTTTATTTAGGGTCTGGAGGTGACTGCTATGGTTTGAAGTATTCTCCAAAGTCCACATATTCAAATTTTAATCCCCAATGTCACAATGCAGAGGTGGGACCCTTAAAATGTGATTAAATAATTAGAGCAATCCCACATGAACGGACTAATTATCAGTATTATGAGTGAGTCTGTTATCCCAAGAATGGTACCCCTCATAAAGGAGGACTCCAGCCTCCTTCTCTCTCTTCTCACCATGGAATGCCTTCTGCAATGTTGTGATTTAGCAAGAAGATTCTCACCGGATGTAGACCCAAGATCCTGGACTGTCCGGCCACCAGGCCATGAGACAAATAAATTGCTACTGCTTATAAATCACCTACTCTGTGATCATTAGCAACACAGAACAGGCTTTTACTCTGTGTATCTTTAAATGGCTTTATTTTACTCTTATATTGAAATGATTATCCGTCAAAGCACAGAACTTGAAATTAAGTTATTTTTGCCTTGTAATTTTGAAAAATTGCTCCAATGTCCTTCTGTAGACAACAAAACTCCTATTAACATGCTACCCTCCATGGAGTTTCTTCCTAATAATTTTGAAGATTTTTTTTCTTAACCTCAATGTTCTGAAAATACTCTAAAATGGATCTAAGTATAAATCTATTTTTACTTATCCTGCTCAACTCCAGTTTATCCTCCGAATCCCATGAGAACTCAGGAAGAGAAAATGTCTAACAAACCCAGTATTATTTTCGACTTTTGAAATTAGAAGTTGTCAGTCTTAAAATCTTCTTCACAATTTCCACTACTTAGTTCTCTGAGCTATATTTTAAATCCTTCTCAGTGGTGTCTTCTACTTTCACTCATCTTTGTCCAACATAACATTTACTGTACCTTTATTTTACTAACTATACGTTTTAAATTTTGAACTGGAAATATATCCATGTTTAAGATATCTAACTGGTTCAGTTATTCCTCCCTTCAGAAACTTAAGCTCATTTATTTGAAAAATCTCTTTAGATAAATATCTTTTATTTTTAATTACCTCAAGAATAAATTCACTCATTTGTATGATACTGACTATATTTTTGACATTATTTTCCTCATTTTGCTTGATATTTCACTTTGCAAGTTTTTTTTGAGTTTCTTTTATTTTCTTACTTTCTTTACCTTTAGTTACCACCTACCTGTCCCAAAAGCAGTTCTACTTTCTAAGGTCTTTCATTGGGTCTTCTCCTTCTCCTTCAAGACCATGACAGACTCAGTCCAGAATCAGAATTCAGACATCAGCTACTAGAGGCCATGACCCCACAAAGGTGGAGCTTTTACAGTCTGCCAGTGCACAGCCCTGTGCACATCTGTTCTCATACTATGACCTTAGATTTGTTTCCCGTCATACACAGGGCATTTCAGGCTTCCTTAGCCCATTGCAAATGATCGTCTAGATAGTCTACAATTTAGTTTGTGTCCACTTAACTTTCAATATGTCTTTATGCTTTCCTTCTCATCCACAAATATTTATCTTTTTGAATTTTTTCATTATCTTTTTTTATTTAAAAAATTGTCATTGATGCTTTTTGGGGGGAGGAGATTTTTGTGAACTCACAATAAAAGCTTGATTAGAAGTTCATGTTTTCCACATATAAAATTTGGGGTTTATATAATATATAGTAATAAAGCTATTAATAGCAAACTAAAATAACATATATAAAAAGAAAACAACTACAAATTATAAAGCTAACTATAATTATGCTGAGTACTTTTAAGAGAGAGAGCAAGGTGTGGTAGCACACAACTTTAATCCCAGCATTTGAGAGACAGAGTTAGGAGAATCTCCATGATTCAAGGCCAGCCTGGAACTACATACTGAATTTCAGATCAGCCTACCTCAAAAAAAAAAAAGAGAGAGAGAGAAAGAGTTGGATTCTCCACAATTTTTGAGAGCAGTATGAAAAGTTTTGAGTGAATAATTTATTACAATTCTATAGACTAAAAGCATCATTATATCAAGAGAGTATCAAAAAGAAACTCACAAACATGGAATGTATGGCAGAGAGGTTTAGTGGAACAAATCCTGCAATTGATTGTATGGGCTGGAATACTGTCTGTGTCATGTTACATAATCTCTCAGCATCTGTTTCTTTTCATTTAATAGCTTCACTTTTGTAAGTGAGAAGGATAATAATGATTCTACCAAAGGGTTGTTATGAGAACACAAAAAATATTTATAAAATACTTGGTAATAGGCACACAGCAAAAACAAAAAAATACTTTTTGGGGGCGTGTATAGTACGTGTGGTGTGTGTGTGGTATATGCACGTGCATGTGCAGATGCCAATGCCCTCTGTGCATACACGCTGAGGCTAGAGGAAGTCGTCAAGTGTCCTCCTCCTCCTCCTCTACTGCCCTTCCATCTTATTTCCCTCAGTCACTCAATGAGCCTGAAGCTCTCCACAAACCACAGCAATCCTCCAGGCTCCACCATCCTTGCACTTGGGTTGTACATGTGCAGCCATTCCCAATAATAAAAAAAATAGATGCTAAAAATCAAATTCAAATCCTCATGCTTGCATAGCAAGTGTTCTTATCCATTAAGCCATCTCCCCAGACCCAAAATACACATTTTTAAAAATATTTATTTATTTGAAAGCCGGGCATGGTGGCGCAACGCCTTTAATCCCAGCACTCGGGAGGCAGAGGTAGGAGGATCGCCGTGAGTTAGAGGCCAGCCTGAGACTACAGAGTGAATTCCAGGTCAGCCTGGGCTAGAGTGAGACCCTAACTCGAAAAACCAAAAAAAAAAAATTATATATATATTTGAGAGAGAGAGAGAGAGAGAGAGGCAGAGGAAGATAGAATGAGCAAGTCAGGACCTCTAGCCACTATAAACAAACTCCAGACACATGCACTACGTTGTGCATCTGGCTTTATGTGGGTATTGGGGAATCAAACCTGAGGCTTTAAGCAAGCACCTTAACCACTGAGCCATCTCTCCAGCCCAAAATACACATTTTAAGTAAAAAATGTTACTTCAAACTTTTATGTAGATAAAATAAATTAAATTAGATTTTCATAATGTATCATTATGTACTCAGGAAATGAATTGGAAGCAAGTAAGTACGAAGTTACATATGTTATACCTGTTTAGTAGTTTTATGAGTGCCTTGAATTGTCCTCTTTGATTTTCCACCAGTCTGGCATTTAGGTTTTCCTTCATGGCAAGAAGAAGTAAATAGATAAAGAAATTAACAGAGAAAATGTAAAATTAGACTATATATAATTATATAATATACAACTAAACTTTACAAATCATTCAAATATCCCAGCACATAATTTCCACCCAAAACACACAGAACAGTATGGCCTATTCATTGTCTATATGAACTACTGATGAAGTTTATTTATTTGAGAACAAAAGCAATGGGGCTGGGGAGAGATGGCTCAGTGGATAAGGTGATT